>JAAALK010000125.1:0-66858 GCA_019279435.1 Zizania palustris | reverse complement strand
TTTCTGGAAATTATTTTAATTGAAAAAGGAATTAGAAATACCTTTGGGCCGCATCCCCTGATTTTGCCTTGGCCCAGCCCAACCCGCAGCCGCACCCACTGACGGGTGGACCGCCCTATCAGCGTCGTCCCCCTCTCCTCTCC
This sequence comes from Zizania palustris, assembly GCA_019279435.1. Lineage (NCBI taxonomy): Eukaryota > Viridiplantae > Streptophyta > Magnoliopsida > Poales > Poaceae > Zizania > Zizania palustris. Next base: position 66,715 of record JAAALK010000125.1, on the reverse strand, counting down.
CGCGCACCACGCCCCGTCTGGCCACATGCAGCCACACGCGCTCCCCTCCCGCCGCTACCTTCCCGAGCCCGCTGGTCAGCCCCTTTCCCCTTGCGCTCGGTCCATGACAGGTGGGACCCACCTGTCATATCCATCTTCCTCGATGGAAGGGGATCCCCCTTCCATACCGGCGCCCTTTCCTTCTATTCCGCCGCCGGTCGCCGCTAATCACCAGACCGAGGCCGGGATCCCCTCCCCCTGGATGGTAGGTCACCCTGCTTTTGGAAGCTCGCCGGAAAACATTGAAACCCTCTCGGGTTCCCTCATTTAGCCTACCAAATCGCCGCCGCCGACCCCTATAAGAACCACAGGGCGCACCGCAATCCGCTCACACCGAATCGCCCAAGTCCTAGCTGTACCGAGCTGCCACTCCACATTTTTTCGGTTTTTTCCCTGCCTCGGCTCCGGCCACCCCTCGTCGGCGTCACAAGGCTCCTCTACCCTCATCGTAGACATCCCCGGAACCGTCGTTGCCCGGGCATCGTCGGCCTCGCCTCCATTTTGGTCCCCCGCCACTAGATCGGCGCCGCCACCACCAACCCGAAGGGTCACACCACCTCTCCTCACCGCCGGTCACCATTAGCCCATCGCTGTCGCCGCCTCCGGTACGGATGCACTCCCCTCCCAACCCTCTATCTATTTTCGCCGACACCTAGGGCATTAGGCCGCCGCTCGTCATTGCCGTGGCTCGCCGCCGCTCGGTCGGAGTCAGGGACGAAGCCCCCTGGCTCCCCCATGTCGCCGTCATGCTAGTTTTGATCGTGGCCGTCGGATATCGCACGGACGGCTGTGCTTAGAACCCGTAATCAAGGGCCTAGATTGCCTTGACTAGAGTTGACCGGTATCGGCCAATCTGAGCCCTTCGATTTCTTTAAAATCCCCCACCCCGCTCACAGCCGCACGATCTGGATCCTGCGGTCTAGATCATCTCGGTTCACACCAATAGTGCCTGGTGCATGGTGGGTTCGGTCCACCGTGGACCAGAGACTGTTTTTAGTTTAAATAAAATTTCAAAAAACTGTTTAAACTTTAAAAATTCATAACTTGCTCAATTTAACTCCAAATTTCATCATTCAAATTTTGTTAAATCTGTATTTTTATTCTCTACATTTTTATGCAATAAAAATAGTATGTTTATTTCGCACAAAATACACTTATTAAATAATAAATTAAAAACCCCTTTAGGATTAAATTCCCATTTCATTAAATAATTCAGAAAAAACCCTTAAAAATTTATGTATTAATTTAAGAAGACATAATAACTTCATTTCACTATTTTAATGCAATAAAAACAGTAGGGTTGTCTTGTAAAACCTAATTCACCTTTAAATGGGAAAATAAAACCCCTTGGGGTAAATACTTATTCTAAAAAAAATTATAAATTCAGAAATCCCCTTAAAAACTAATCTTAAGCACTCAGGCAAAAATTTCATAAATTTAAGGCTTTACTTCCTTTATTTAATCCAACGAAAATAGGAATGCTGGTATTGTCTATTTTTGGATTGTTTAATTGAATGTCGTATTTACTTTTTCGTATCAAGAAGACTACGACGCCGTCGGAGATCCGGAGTTTTACCCAGAGGTTCCACCTTCACCGTTTGCGGATCAAGGCAAGTCACAACCCCCATTTTGAACATCATTGAGCCCATGTTATAATAAATTATCGCTATAACTCATAGGATAATATTTCATTAGTCCAATCTCAAGCCCTAAGTTATATTTATTAGATCCCCATCCTTGTGTGTAAACCCAGGCCATGCTTATTGACCTTAAACTCCTTATCTCTCTACAATATTATATTAGCTAGTGTCCAATGTACCGACACAACTGCTATAGGATAAAAGAACGAGTCATAGATAGATGGATTCTGCTATATGTTTTTCCCCGTTATTCTCGTCTCTGGATTTCTGTTGGAGTTGGCTAAGTTATAAGTATGGTGGGTTCCGGGTGCAAGCTAGGGTATTGGTTGGTCACTCCCGGGGCACTATAAGGACCGGTCTACGGGATCTATTGCAACGCACTTCCATACTAACCACAAGTCTAGTGGGTAAGTCCTAACTGGAGGTATCGATCGTACCAACTTGAAGCACCATAGTGGAGGGGGCAAGGGGCAACCTGTAGGTGACTTGTACCGACGAGGCTCAAGGGGGGTATGGTGTTGGCCCGAAGTTACTGGGAAACCGTATGAAACCTATAAGAGGGTGTTATCGAATTGGTGTGTTCCATGCTAAAGGTTTTGGCACGAATTTCTCGTGACAGGAGTCATTTAACACACTGCGGTGTGCGGGAAACAAGTGCCTTGTGGGTACAGTAGTACACCTCTGATCAGAGTTTAAATCTTTTCGAAAAGCCGAGCCCACGGTCAAGGGCGGGTTGTGTGACTTCTCACAGTTAGTTGACTTTGTATGAATGTTTGTGTTATTCATCACATGTAAGGACTGTTGAGCGAGGGTGGGCTGACTGTACCCTCGAGTTAGAAGATGATGCATACACGTGTTTAAATTTCTATACTAATAACTTGTTCACTTTAACTTCTTTACAAATATGTTTTTCCGTAAAGTTAGCCACTACCTCCCTCCCTTGTTATTACTTTGCATTATATTTGCATCTGGTTGCTTGATAAGTACGATTGTACTCACCCCTGTTGACTTACATCACCAGAGGTGGTCTACTACGAGGAGGGTGACGGTCTGGAGTAGTGACCCAGTCAAGGCACGAGACTGGAAGAAGACGTTCATCTAGGAAATTTGTTTTACTAGTTTCTCTTTGTTTTAACTCTTTTGTAACAATATGGTCTACGAACCATGATTGATTGGCGTATTGTACGCAGTCATGTGATGAACGTCTTGTATTTATTGATTTTATATGGAAATTCAATAAATTCCCAGTTTTATTAAATCGGGGCATGACATGAGGGGCCTTCGCTGCGGACCCCGCCAATCGGATCGGCCTCGTTCAGCCGATTGGACCAAGCTCCGGTGCAGGCTTCGGTCAGAGTAGGAGACTTGCCTCTGTCCGGTTTCAACGAAGGGGCCTTCGGGATTGGGACTTCCTGAGACCCTATTCTGACTATGATAGCTTCAGACTCCCTGTCCTTTTCCTCTTCACGTTCATCTTCTTTGACTTTGTTATGCACGAGTCGATTCGGAGGTACCACGGACAGCCTTTGGATGATGCCTCCCTCCGCTGTGTCTGCCTGTTCCTGCCATCCATAATACTCTGAAGGAAAACAAGGAATAGTGTTATGTTGCAGAGGGTACTCCGGTTGTGATACGTACGGAGCCCTATGGGGTCCCTGCCTAGTTGTATGGTAGAGGCATTGGCGGCTCCAGTGGCTTCACCCACTGTGAGCCGAACCCATTACCCGAAGGAGGGTTTGGCCGTTGTTAGGGGAAATTGCTTCACTTTCAGGACTTAGAGATTAATAACTCAAAGACTCACTAAGCTTCGGAGTTGATGGGCTCTTACACGAAGATGGAGGCGTTAAGCTGAAGGGTGCCTCGATCTGAAGTCCGAAGAAGCCCTCCGCAAGATACAAGGCTCCGAAGCAGAGCGACAGGATTGATAAGATATTTGGCTTATCCGTCTGTCCCAGATAACTTTACTCTTTTAACCCTACTCAATGTACCACATAATTTCCACTATGTCGGTTGTAATCTAGGGGTAAATAGGTCTTTTCCTTAGACTTTTTTGCCTATAAATACCCCCCTCTCTACCCTGTAACAGGCATCAAATACTCAGCTATTCAATACACATATTCGAACTACTTGAGCTATTATCCAATTCGGAGGCTTAAGACAGTTCTTAAACATGAACTCACTGTTTGTCCGTTCTTGATCTCTGAGAACCTGTTAGCGTAAACTTTTACGCCAACAGTTGGCGCCGTCCATGGGGAACCAAGTTCTAGAAGCTTATTCTCTACTGCTGACTGCACTTCGAAGAGCACTTACGGAGGGAGCCTCGGAGTCCCAAGATTCCGCGCACCCTTTGGTAAGGGGCTTCTTAGTGCGGTTCGAAGGCCCTCGCTCGCCTTCCCAGATCAATCGAAGTCCCTGGTGTTCGGACCTCTCCGTGACTAGCTATGCCTCCGAAGCGAAGCCAAGCCTCGGGTCCTCTCCGAAGGTCCCCTCGGACCACCGGAGCCGGACCCTCAACCGCTCCAACGATTCCCGAGGATGCCGCTGGGCGTCGAGTGCCCCAGGGTCCCTGAGCTCCTCCTACGGTGCTTCGGACTAATTATGTCAGATCCTAGGACCCGGAGCTGCCCTCTGATGAAGACAAAGACCTTCCTGGAACCGAAGCTACTCAACTAGCAAGGCTTTAGGACAAAGTGGCTAGGTGGAGGCAATACGCTGCCGATTGCCTCCGCACTCAAGCCTCCACCAAGACTCCAGAAGGGCCCCAAGATGGTGGTGCTCGCAATCTCCCAGAAGCTGCCCAAGTCCCGGAGGAGGCTGAGAACGCATCTTTCGATGATGAGTCTCCGCTACATTCGGACTTGCAAACAGTGCCCTTCGATCCCAGATTCAAGGCCTCGAAGTTGCACAAGTACTCCGGAGGGTCAGGCCGCGGAGAGTTCGCCCGCTCATATGCCCTGGCAATAGAAGCAAGCGGAGGGGTGCGCAACACTATGGCGAAGTGTTTCCCCCTCGCTCTCGAAGGCGTGGCGCTCCGATGGTTCTGGTCCCTTAAGCCAGGATCGATCAGGTCCTGGGAGCAGTTGAAAAAGAAGTTTGTGAGCAATTTCCAGGGTACCTTTGTGGCCTCGATGTCCACGGTAAGTTTGTTCCAGGTGAAGCAACGGGCAGGAGAAACACTCCGGGAGTACTTCACGCGCTTCACCCACACTAAATCACAGATTAAGGGCCTATCTACCTCTTCGGTAGTCGACGCCGCCCGCGAAGGGGTGCTAAACCCCGACCTCCTCAGCAAGCTCCATCGGAAGCCAGTAACGTCTGTGGCGCAGCTGATGGCATACTTCAAACAGTATGCCAAGGCGGAGGAAGGATGTCTTCAGCGAGCCGGAGCACCCGCACCTACCCTCCGAGAAGATAAGACGGAGCCAGAAGCCTTGGCTCCTCTACAACCCCCTCAAGATAGCCGCTTCAACGAGCACACGCGAGGGAAGAAACATTTCTGATCGGAGGTGCTAAGCATTGCACCCTCCGTTCCAAAGGCACCTGCCAGTTATCAGCAGGCGCAGAACTTCAAGGCTAGAGCACCGAAGCCTCAAGAGAGAGCACCTGGCAGGCGCCAGAGTTTTTTCTACTGCGTGCATGGCGACAATAGAGGCCATGACACGAAGGATTGCAAGGCAGTGTTGGCCCTTCGGGGCGACTACCTAGGGCGAAGTACCAGGCGGGGTACTTCGGATCGAACCCCACCAGCGACACGGTCGGAGCCTGTGCAAATCGTGGCCCGAGCCGGTGTCCCCGAAGCCCCCATGCAACTTCTGGTGGCCAACATTATGCCACCACCAAAGCAGGAAGACCCACAAGACCACGGCAAATGAGTGGTCATGTCCATCTCCGGAGGGGGACCCTCGGTAACATGTCCAAAAGGCAGCGGCGTGAATACGTTCGCGAGGTTGGGCACATTGGGACTTCGAGCTCCACAGAGGGGATGCTAGAGTGGTCTCATGTGCCCATCTCGTTTACTGCTAGTGATTCCACGGGGGTAAAGTTTCCCTATGCTGACCCCTTGGTCATTTCTGCAAACATAGCAGTGGTGGAAGTCCGAAGGATCCTGGTGGACGGTGGGAGCTCCGCAGACATACTTTTCGTCCAGGCCTTCCATCAAATGTGCATATCCCGGAAGCATCTGCTTCTAGCGGCCCAGCCACTACAAGGGTTTTCAGGACCGCCTCTCGATGCCCTCGGCCGGATAGGCCTCGAGGTTGCTTTCGGAGAGGGGCCTTTGGCCAGGATAGAAGAGGTGATCTTCGACGTTGTCGACGCCCCCTATGCTTACAATGCAATCTTCGAGCGAGGGATGCTGAACCAGTTCGGGGCTATAGCGCACCACAACTATCTTTGTCTCAAAATGCCCACGCAAGGTGGAATGCATACTATTTCAGGAGACCAAGCTATAGCCCGGAGAACGGAGTATGGGCACGGACAACCGTTGGATCCCCGGCAAGTGCACAACATGGTGAAGGGCACGGAAGAGGTGCCGGAGGCTCCGAACCCTTCAAAGGGGCTCTCCCTCAAGCCAAGCCCAGAAGATGATGTTGAGACGAAGATAATTTCAAAAGATGACAAAGAATATCCAGTGCAGTTCGGCAAAGGGCTATCCCCGGAGATAGCTGCCTCATTGGAAGAAGTCGTCAAGCAAAATCTGGACGTCTTTGCCTGGACCGATGAAGACATCACCGGGGTTGATCGGAGCATCATCGAACACAGCCTGCTCGTCAACCCGAAGGCCAAGCCAGTGCGCCAGGGGCTCCACAAGCTGTCTGCGGAGAGAGAAAGCCTCGCCAAAGCCGAAGTAGAAAAATTGTTAAGGGCAGGCATCATCAGGGAAGTAGCCCATACCGAGTGGTTGGCTAACCCTGTTTTTGTAAGGAAGAAGGATTCGAACAAGTGGCGCATGTGTATTCACTTTACTTCATTAAATAAAGCATGCCCACGAGACCCCTACCCGATGCCCCGAATAGACCAACTGGTGGACTCCACAGCCGGCTCCGAATTACTAAGCTTCCTCGATGCTTACTCCGGGTATCATCAAGTCTGGCTGAAGCGCGAAGACGAAGCCAAGACAAGCTTCATAACTCCTTCTGGAGTATTTTGTTATGTAAGAATGCCTTTCGGCTTGCGGAATGTCGGAGCCACTTTTTCACGTTTAATAGCTAAGGCTCTATGTTATCAAATAGGACGAAATGTCGAAGCCTATATGGATGACATTGTAATAAAAAGTGCTCAAAAGCACCATCATAGCCTATACCTAGCTGAAACGTTTGAGAGCCTCCGAGCATGTGGAGTACGCCTCAACCCCGAAAAATGTATATTCGGAGCACAAGCAGGAAAACTGCTAGGGTACTTAGTTTCGAGCAGGGGAATCGAAGCTAGCCCAACGCAGATAAGTGCACTACAAAGAATGGCTCCACCAGGGAATTTGAAGCAGGTCCAGAAGCTAGAAGGAAGGCTCGTAGCCCTTAGCAGATTCCTTGCCAGGTCAGCAAAGCGAAGCCTCCCAATTTTCAAAGCCCTAAAGGGGTCCAAAAGCTTTAGTTGGACACCGGAGTGCCAGAAGAGCTTTGATGATATAAAAGCATACCTCGGAAGCCTGTCAACACTTACTGTGCCCCTCCCAGAAGAAACACTCCTTTATTTGCAGCAACAGGCTCCGTAGTAAGTGCAGTACTGTTCCGGAAAGTTGAGCTTAAGGGAAAGCTGGTGCAGAACCCAGTTTATTTTGTTTCAGAAGCTTTGTACGGAGCTAAGATAAGATACTCCGAGCTTGAGAAATTCGCTTATGCCCTGGTAATGGCCTCGCGAAAGCTAAGGCATTATTTTTTGGCGCATAACCTAATCGTTCCTACCTCGTACCCTCTTGGTGATATGCTCCGAAGCAAAGACTCTACGGGTAGGATTGTAAAATGGGCTGTCGAGCTAGCCCCCTTCGAAATCTCCTTCACGGCAAGAACAGCTATCAAATCCCAAATCATAGCTGACTTCGTAGCAGAGTTGACTCCACCTACAGTTTCGGCTCCGGAGGAGCCCTCCGAAGGTTTATGGACAATATTTTTTGACGGAGCTTATCAGGCATCTGGTGCCGGAGCTGGTGCAGTCATCATATCACCGTCATGGCAAAAGGCCATGTATTCTGTGAGGCTTAACTTTAAGACCACCAATAACATCGCAGAATACGAAGGGGTCCTGCTAGGCCTCCGAAAGGCAAAGGCACTTGGAGCAGCAAGGATAATGATTAAGACAGATTCCCAAGTCGTCGCAGGGCATGTCGATAAGAGCTTTCAAGCAAAGAACCCGCATCTAGCGCAATACCTTGAAGAAATCCGCAAGGCTGAAGCAGCATTCAAAGGATTCTCTGTTCGGAGCATCCCTCGGGCAGATAATCAACTCGCAGATATTCTGGCAAAAGCTGCAGCCAGAGCGGTGGACCTCCCAGAGGGTGCTTTCTACGAAGAACTAATGAAGCCTGCAGCTAGTCAATTACCCTCCGCAGAAATACTGTGCATTCCAGCTACAGATTGGCGGGCTTCGACTATGAATATATTGCAAGGTGGCATAAATTCTTTAGAAGGTCCGGATGCCCGAAGATTGCAAGCAAGGGCTCGAAACTACAAGCTTGTCAACAGAGTATTGTACAAAGCTGGCGTGTGTTCCCCTCTACTCTGATGCATCTCCCAACCCGAAGGCCAAGACATACTTCGGGAGATGTAGAGGAGTTGGTTAGAACATGCCAAGGATGACAATGGATGGGCAGACGAAGCCACTGTCCGCCAGTTCAACTTCAAGTTATTGCCTCGGTATGGCCAATGGCTCGGTGGGGCATGGACCTCATAGGCCCTTTTCCAATGGCAAAGGCAGATTGAAGTTTGCGGTAGTAGCAATCGAATATTTTTCAAAGTGGGTTGAAGCGGAGCCATTGACTGCTATCACTTCGAGGAATGTGCAAAAATGTTTCTGGCAAAACATTATATGCAGGTTCGGAGTGCCAAGGGAGTTGACAGTGGATAATGGAACCCAGTTCGAAGCTGACACATTCAAAGAATTTTGTGAAGAATTGGGCATTAAGTTGTGCTTCGCTGCAGTACGCCATCCACAGTCCAATGGAGCTGTTGAGCAGGCCAACGGGAACATCCTCTATGGTCTGAATCGACGAATTGTTGGGTTAGCCAAGGGGCTGTGGGTTGAAGAGCTTCCCAAGATCTTGTGGTCCATTCGAACCACCCAAACCAGGTCCACAGCCTTTACCCCATTTAGACTGCTATTCGAAGATGAGGCCATGACTCCTACGGAGCTCAGAGGTGGATCCCTTTGTGTAATGTAGCCCGGAGATGAAGATGAAAGAAACACTTCGCTGGACTTGTCAGAAGAAACAAGGCTTCGAGCTGTCGTCAATCTGAACAAGTACCAAGGGCAAACAAAAACATGGTATGACCCGAAGATAAAGCTGAACGAGATTAGTCCAGGTCATCTAGTTTTGCGAAGTGTAATAGCCTCGGGGAAGCTAGGAAATAAATGGGAAGGACCATATGTTATCCTACGCTCAGGATGCCCCGGATCGTTTAAATTAGCTAATTTAGAAGGGGAAGAGTTGAAACATGCATGGCATGTGGAGCACCTTAAGCGTTATTACGCTTAGGGGCTCCTTGTAATCACTTGTAAAGCTTTCCTTTTCTAAATAAAGTGAAGGGTCGAATTTTGTTTGCTCTTCGAATATCCCTTACTCCTGATGGACGCATCGGGAGGACAGAGATGCTTGCGGAGTCAAGTATCTTTCCCAAGACCCGGGCAACAGCCTGCGAACCATCGGTTCAGGGGCTTCGCTGCGAACCTACGGATTCTAGGCTCCAGCTTGTTAGGATCCGTAGAAGAGTCTAAGGACTTTAAAAAACAAATTTCCGGCCTCTGGGTACGAAGTATCTGTAAAAGAGCCGAAGGTGGCCATCCTACGGATTCCAGGCTCCGACTTGTTAGGATCCGTAGAAGAGTCTAAGGACTTTAAAAAACAGATTTCCGGCCTCCGGGTACGAAGTATCTGTAAAAGAGCCGAAGGTGGCCATCCTACGAATTCCAGGCTTCGGCTTGTTAGGATCCGTAGAAGAGTCTAAGGACTTTAAAAACATATTTCTGGCCTTCGGGTACGAAGTATCTGTAAAAGAGTCGAAGGTGGCCACCCTATGGATTCCAGGCTCCGGCTTGTTAGGATCCGTAGAAGAGTCCAAGGACTTTAAAGATAAACAGATCTCCGGCCTACGGGTTCGAGCAATCTATAAAAGAGTCGAAGGTGACCAAGTAATAAGGTTTCGAGGCCCCGGCTAACGAGACACTTTAAAAAAATCAAATCAAAAGTCCTAAGCGACAGGTATAAAACCCTATGGAGGTAGATCCAACTTCGAAACCCACGTGATAATAATACGAAAGTATGTTCGAATAACCATCTCAAAAGGTAAAGTACGGATATTAAGTGTGATACGAAGCATCGGGTTGTTCGGCGCATCATTGTGTCCGGCGAACCTATTTGCACAACAAGGATCCGCCACCCACAAGGAGGGGTAGGAAGGTAAAGAGCAAACAAGATACTTTCGTGGCAATTCACATTAATTCATCGTACTTGTACATCAAGAGAAGTTGTGGTCCAAGCCTAAGAAGAATCGAAGACCCTGTCGGCCTCTAGAGCCACCCCTCCGGCTACTCTGTCCTTCGGAGCTCGAAGCCACCGGATTGGTCCTTTTTGTTCAAGCGCTTCTCTTCTTCTTCGAGGCTCGCAGTTTCTTTTGCTCCTCTTGAAGCTCGGCCTAAGTCAGAAGTCTTTCAGAGTTAGCCTCCGTAGGGTCTTCGGCCTGGTACTCTGAGTCAGACCAATCCATGTGTTCGGAAGACGAGGATGCCTTCTCTTTCTCCTCTTCCTTGATATAAGTTAAGACCTCTTGAAAAACTTCGAGGGTTATCTCCCCTTTGTCTCCACGAGGAACAGAGAAGCGAGAGTGGTGGTAGGGTCGTAAGCTCTCGAGGCTTGCCCACTCCTTCCGGAGCCCTTCGGTAAAATCCAGTATTTCAAGGTCAGGATTCGAAGGGTGTGACAAAACCTAAAAGAACAAAACACACAAACAAGCTCTTATTTTATAACTTTTCATTAATGCATGGGGCTTTACAACATTTTGTATACATGATTGCCCTAAGAGATAGACCTGCGGGTCGGTTGGTGGAGCAGGAGGTACCGGAGCTGACGAGGCTAGAAGCGGTGGCCTTGTCTGTGCCTGCTTTTGCCGACGGGCCTCGTCGATCGAAGCTTTGGCCGCAGCCTTGTGGTCCGTCTTCTAGGTCGACCGGAAGGCTTCCCAGGCCAAGGCTACGTCCGAAGATGGTTGCAGCAGGTCTTCGGAGGCAAAGCTTCTGGGGGTCGAACCCCCGACTGGAGCGAGGGGGATCTGAAGGGCTTCGAGGTGGTGAAGAACTCCAATGCCGGCACACTTACCGGAGATCTCTCCGTACCGGACAATGGAGTTCATCATCAACAACGCCGCCACTTGGATCCTCTTCAATTTCTAGTCGAGGGATTCGCTGGCCACCGCAGAAGACAAAGGGCACATAGTGCCAAAATATTCCAATGTACCCTGAAGGGCATCCAAGGTACGTTCTGCCGCACTGGCGTTCTTCTTCTCTGCTGCCTCCAGCCCCGCAGCAGTAGTGGACACTTCGGCCACATGGAGCAGCAAGGAGCTCTTCTGGGCCATCATTTGATTAAGGGCTCCTTGGAGCTCCACCAGTTGGGCGCTCGAAGTGGCCGCCGATTGCCGGAGCCTTTCAACCTCCGCTCGAAGAACTACGCACTCGGCTTCAGCCTCTTGGGCCGAAGTCCGGAGCGCGTCGCTGTCTTGCCTCGCTATTCGGAGGGATTTGTCGGCCGCAGCCCTAGCCCTCCGTTCTTTGAGGGCTTCTTCCTCCAACTGAAGGGATCTCTCGTCGGAGCCTTTGAGGGCGGTTTGGAGGGTGGTAACCTTCCTTTTGAGTCGATTGGTTTCGACTTCATTGGAAGTCACTGCCGCTCTAGCAAGGACGAATTGCTGCAAACAAAAAAGAACAAGTAAGTACCAAGTATTTATAATTACTAATTAGAAGTGGTTGTGGTGCTTTTCATACCTGAAGGGCAACCCTTTCGAGGGCCATGTTGAGCGCCGGAGCCCTAGCTTCACTCAGAGCAGAGACCAGGTCCGAATTGGCAATGTCCTAGCTCTTCTCCGCCAAAGGCTCCAGGAGCGCTCGGAGGCCTATCCGGTGCTCCAAGAACGGAGCCAGCAAAGGACGCCAAGACGAAGCTTGGCGATCATCTGCCGTGGCCTCCTCCTCCGAGTTGCTGGCCGAGGTCGTCGTTGGGCCGGGGGGAGGCCAAGGCTAGACATACTTTTGCCCCTCCCCAGCATGAAGGCAGGCGCATCGGCTAAGGCGGTGGTGGCCCTTTCTTTGGCGGCTACCCCTTCAACTGGAGCCGCATCAGCAGGGGCGACCTCGGTCACAGGAGCCGCATCGGCGGGCACGACTTCCGCCACAAGGACCGAAGCATCCAAGGGAGTTGAGGTGTCCATCGGAACCACGACCCTTGAAGAAGTTGGGACTTTGGCTGCAGCCGGGGCTTCGTCACCCTTCAAGGTATCTACAGTGTCAAGATGTTTAGTAAGCATTTACGAGTAAAGATTGTTGCAGGTGTCGACTAAGGTAAAAGCTTCGAAGTATACCTCCGGAGGCACCATGGACCAAAATCGTTGGATCCTCCAGAACTTCGTACATCCGGAGGATATCGTTGATGTCGTCCCCCGAAGTCCTCTCCGGCGTGTTTTCCGCTAGAGCCTCGACCTCCGCCGTGACCACCCCAGCCACAGGAGAGTTGGGGGCAGCAAGGTTCGGCTCCAGGTTTACAATAGCGGGCACGGGTGTGCGTGCCGGATCTACCTCCACAACCTCCAGAGCAGAAGTTTCGGCTGGGACCCCCGCCGCATCTTCGTCGCCCTCCAAGAGATAATTCTCGAAGGCCTTCGCCAGCTGGGCATTGGAGTCCTTAGACTCCTCCGAGGCTGAGCTCCGAACGTCCAAGGACGAAGCAGACGAAGCAGGAGCCAGCAGCAGAGGGATCTTTGCCACTTTCTTCTTTTTAGGCAGCGTCTTGCTGGCTTTCTTGGGGGGCTCGGTGACGGCCTTCCGTTTCCGACGGGCTGCTCCGGTCGAGGTGAAGACTGGTAGAGGAGGGGGCACCATCCCGAGAGCTCCCCACACTCTGTTGGAGCGCTCCCAGCTCCCCACCAGGTCCAGCCTCTTCTGTCTTTCAGCCACTGTAGGGGCTCCGAGGACCCGTTCAGTGGCCTGAGCTATGTCTTCCGGAGCTAGCGCCAGTGGAGCCGCTGGAGAAAAAAAAGAGTAACATGTTATAAGTATGTTATTTCCACCATCTAACATATTACTGCAGGAGTTGAAGTCTTACCTAAGGTTCGGAGATCACCCTCCGAAGCCTGTTGAAACCCTATCGGCCAGTTGGCCCCGAGAGGTGGAATCCGAAGAGCAATGAACTCTTCGGCGAGGTCGCTCATGCTCATGCGGCGAGCCACCGAAGCCAACAGCCCTAGCCGCGTTGAGAACAGGCTAGGGTTCGGAGCAATCTCCGCCTCCTTCTGGAACCAGATCTCCTAGAGAGGCCCTGCGAGGGGGGAGTCCTCTCCGACTTCGGCGTAGAACCACTGAAGAATCCAGTTGGTGTACCATCGATCGTTGATGTCCTTCGCGGGAAAGTGCTAAGCATGCTCCCTCTGCAACTGGAAGTTGACGCTGCCGAAGGCTGTTATCACCTTGGTGTCCCCGGGCCCGTCCTGCGGCTTCGGCTGGCAGATGGCTTCGTGGGTGGCAGCGAAGACCTCCGATCGTCCCTCGCACCCTTCGGCCCGGAGCGCCCACACAAAGACAGCTAGGCGGGCGATGGCATTGGTAGATAATTGAGGTAATGTGATGTGGAACAAGTCCAGTACCTCCGCTAGGAAATCGATGGCCGGAAGTCCCAAGCCCGCTTCGAAGAATGCCTCGAAGACCACAACTTCTCTGCTGCGGGGCCTCGGGGTTGATTCCGACCCGGGGACTCGAGTCCTCATTCCGGTCCCTAGCTTTCCTTCCACGGCCTCTTCAATGGACTCGGCGGTGCTCGTAGACTGGCCGATGAGGAAGCTTTGAGGAATCTTCTTCTTGGATGGCGGGCGGAGCTCCCGAGGGTTCTTGGGCTAGGTGTCGCCCGGAGCTCCCGCCATTGCTGCCACGGCCGAGGCGGCCCACGCTTTCCTCTACGCCAGAGTGCTCGCCACCGCCGGAACGGTGTGGCTGGTTCTCGCCATTGCTCGGTGGATTGGGAGATTGTGAGAATTGGAGGTTGAAGAGAGTGACTCGCAGATGCCAAGTACGGTAAAAAGTCTTGGGTAACTTCTAATCCTCCTTTTATAATCGTTTGCTGGTTGCTACACTTCGATAGCATTCACACTGCAGGCTCGACTTCCGCCACTGGCAGGTGGGTCCAGAAAGTGGAACGGCGAGAAACTGCCATAAATTTCGACCGTTACCTTTTATAGGGTGTAACGGCTACTTGCGTCGTAACGGCTATAATCTAACGGCTCCTCACGGCGTTTGTGCTTTGGAGTGGTTCTCCTTCTTACGGAGTGTTCACACAGCGTCGAGAGCTCGGAGTCGGGGTCCGAATGCTTTGGATCCAAGATCCTTCAAAAGACTGTAATGTGTTCAAAATTCCTTGCATATACTGCCTCCCTTCTATACAGGTCAAATTTGGAGAGGCGTATTCGAGGGTCTACTGTTGGGGGAAATTGCTTCACTTTCAGGACTTAGAGATTAATAACTCAAAGACTCACTAAGCTTTAGAGCTGATGGGCTCTTACTCGAAGATGGAGGCGTTAAGACGAAGGGTGCCTTGATCTGAAGTCCAAAGAAGCCCTCCGCAAGATACAAGGCTCCAAAGCAGAGAGACAGGATTGATAAGATGTTTGGCTTATCCGTCTGCCCCTGATAACTTTACTCTTTTAACCCTACTTAGGGTACCAAATAATTTCCACTATGTCGGTTGTAATCTAGGGGTAAATAGGTCTTTTCCTTAGACTTTTTTGCCTATAAATACCCCCCTCTCTACCCTGTAACAGGCATCGAATACTCAGCTATTCAATACACATATTCGAACTACTTGAGCTATTATGCAATTCGGAGGCTTAAGACAGTTCTTAAACACGAACTCACTGTTTGTCCGTTCTTGATCTCAAAGAACCTGTTAGCGTAAACTTTTACGCCAACAGCCATGTTGATGGTATCTCAGACCATATCTGTAACGCCCCGATTTAATAAAACCGGGAATTTATTGAAATTACATAGAAAATCAATAAATACAAGACGTTCATCACAC
Organism: Zizania palustris; assembly: GCA_019279435.1. Classification (NCBI taxonomy): domain Eukaryota; kingdom Viridiplantae; phylum Streptophyta; class Magnoliopsida; order Poales; family Poaceae; genus Zizania; species Zizania palustris. The sequence continues at coordinate 51,553 of JAAALK010000125.1, read as the reverse complement.
AACTGCGTACAATATACCAATTAATCATGGTTCATAGACCATATTATTACAAAAGAGTTTAAATAAAACAGAAACTAATAAAATAAATCCTCTAGATGAACGCCTTCTTCCAGTCTCGTGCCTTGACTGGTTGCTACTCCAGACCGTCACCCTCCTCATAGTAGACTGCCTCTGGTGACGTAAGTCAAAGGAGGTGAGTACAATCATACTCATCAGGCCACCGAATGCAAATATATGCAAGGTAATAATAATGGAGGTAGTGGCTCACTTTTGCAGAAAAGCACTTTTGTAAAGCAATCAATGTAAGCAGATTATTTAGTGCAGAAGATTAAATATGTGTAATGCATCATCATCTAACTCGAGGGGTATAGTCAGCCCACCCTCGCTCAACAGTCCTTACATGTAATAAATCTCACGATTATTCATACAAAAGTAAACTAACTACGAGAAGTCACACAACCTTCCCTTGACCGTGGGCTCAACTTTTCGAAAAGATTTAAACTCTGATCAGAGGTGTACTACTGTACCCACAAGGAACTTGTTTCCCGCACACCGCAGTGTGTTAAATGACACCTGTCACGAGAAATTCGTGCCAAAACCTTCAGCATGGAACACACTAATTCGATAACACCCTCTTATAGGTTTCATAAGGTTTCCCAGTCACTTCAGGCCACACCATACCCCCCTTGAGCCTCGTCGGCACAAGTCACCCGCAGGTTGCCCCTTGCCTCCTCCACTATGGTGTTTCAAGTTGGTACGATCCATACATCCAGTTAGGACTTACCCACTAGACTCGTGGTTAGTACGGAAGTGCTTTGCAACAGATCCCACAGACCGGTCCTTATAGTGCCCCGGGTGCGACCAACCAATTCCCGAGTTTTCACCCGGAACCCACCATACTTATAACACAGCCAACTCCAACAGAATACAGAGACGAGAATAACGGGGGAAATTCATATAGTAGAATCCAACTATCTACGCCTCGTTCTTTATCCTGTAGCAGATGTGTCGATACATTGGACACTAGCTAATATAATATTTAAAAGTGACAAGGAGTTTAGGCTTAATAAGCATGGCTTAGGTTTACACACAAGGACGGGGATCTAATAAATATAAGTTAGGGCTTGAGATTAGACTAGTGCAATATTATCCTATTAGTTATAGCGATATTTAAATAAAACATGGGCTCAATTATGATCAATATGGGGGTTGTGACTTGCCTTTATCCACGAACGGTGAAGGTGGAACCTTGGGGTAAAACTCCGGATCTTCGACGGCGTCGTAGTCTTCTCGATACGAAAAAAGTAAATACGACATTCAATAAACAATCCAAAAGCACCAAGACAAGCATACATGTTTTGTTGTATTAAATAAAGGGAATAAATCCATAAATTCTATGAAATTATTTCTTAAATATTTAAGATTAGTTTTTAAAAAGATTTCTGAATTTTATAAATTGTATTAAGCATTTTACCCTAAGGGGTATTTACTTTCCAATTTAATGGTGAATAAAAGTGTACAAAATAACCCTACTATTTTTTTTGCTTAAAAATAGTGAAATGAAGCTATTATGTCCTCTAAAATTAATATATAAATTTTTAAGGGTTTTTTCTGAATTATTTATGGAAATAGGAATTTAATCCTAAAGGGGATTTTTCTTTATTATTTAATAAGAATATTTTGTGCAAATTAAGCATACTGTTTTTATTGCATAAAAGTGTAGATAATAAAAATACAAATTTACAGAATTGAAATGGTCAAATTTCGAGTTAAATTGAGCAAGTTATGAATTTTTAAAGTTTAAACAAATTTCTGAAATTTTATTTAAACTAAAACAGGCTTGGGTCCACGGTGAGCCAGGCCCACCATGGACCCGCGCACTGTGCACGTGGTTCGGCCTGATCTGGACCGTTGGATCTAGATCCTACGGTTCATGGCGGGGCGGGGCGTTTAAGTGGGATCCAACGGCCCGCAGGCCTCGATACCCTTTCGGCGAGATCAAAGGCCCAGATTAAATCCCGAGGGGATTTAATCTGTACCGTCCAAAGCCAATCGTGCTGCCGAGGTAAAAACTTTCATGGCACGCGGCCTCACCATCTTCTCCGGTGACGGTGGTGCACGGGTGCGTGCGCGGCGGCGACGGCGAGGGCCCTAAGCTTGATCCGACAGCGAAAATGGATAGAGAATAGGATAGGGAGCCGACGGAGAGCAGGCTTCGGGTTCATGGCGACGGTGGTTCTCAGGTGGCGATCAGGCCCAATGGAAGCGGGGCCGGGGTTAGAGGGCGTTACGATGGTCCTGACGATGTCGACGGAAAGGGTGGCAGGGGCCTGAGCCACCGATGAGAGGCTGCCAAAGCCGAAGCGGGGAAGAAATTCGAAAAGGAGCGGTGGGGGCTCGGGAACGTGTGGCTAACGGCAAAGATGTGAGGCCTGGGCTGCGGTGATCGTCGGGTGAGGAGCCATGCTGAATAGCGTGGGCCTCATGGCTCCAGAAGTGATGAGTCATTGTCAACGGTAGTCAAAGAGGACTGAAAAGAGAGAGAGGACCTGCTGCATCATGGGCCGCGTGTGACTCAGGTACACGGGCAGCGAGCGACTGTCGGGCAGAGGGGCTGCGAAGTCGGGCTGGCCCAATCCGGGTACATGGGCTAGGAGCAGTAGAGGATCCACTGGGCTGTTGACCGGGATTGACTCAGGTACACGGGCGCGAGTGATTGCCGGGCTGAGGGAGCTGCGGAATCGGGCCGGCCCAATCCGGGTACCCGGTGCGAAGACGGTGGACGCTTTGTCAGTTTCGGCGCAAAACTGACGACCGTTGATTTCGGATCTGACCGTTCTGATGCGAAGCCGTAGCTGCTACGAAAGCTCCGCATCAGGACAAGTTACCTTTATTTAGGTTTTTACTATTTTTCCTTTAGGCCCACAGTCTGTCAGTCGAGTCTGTAAAAATATCCTAAGGGCAGTTTGGTCTTTTCCATTTATTTCAGTGTCTGTAAAAAACCCTAGGGGTATTTCTGCATTTTCCCCATTTATTGGGCTGCCTATAAATAGGCCCCAATTTCCTAGGGTTAGGGTTACCCATTCAGTAATACACTTTAATCCAGCAAAAGTTTTTTGGGTCACTTTATTCATCCGTCTCCCTGTTCCTCCCAGTAGGCGCCGCTAGAGTTCTCTGGGTTCTTGTTTGGATTTGTTGTTCCTGCATGCGCCTCTACCGATTCATTGTGGGCAAATCATTTCTGTAGATTTTTGTCCCACTGTTTGATCGCCTCGAGTTGCGGGTCAGGTTTTATTTCTCTATTCTGGTTTTGCCGCCACTGCTGTTTTCGCACGGCCACAGAGTGATTGATTAATCAGGTTCTGATTCATTCCTGTTCAGCCATCAAACTCATCGTTGTGTTTTTAGTCTTCTCTGTTGGCTCGACTTACGTACCGAATCCAAATCTCTGTATTCATCAATCCTGCTATTCGTATTCTGTGAACTGAGAGGATTAATGTTTTAATACGTTTTTGGTTGCTTGGCAGGTTCATTTCTGTGCTTCTATTTGCCTCGAAAAGCTGCATACTAGCTAGTACCTTGCGTTAGGACATTGTTTATTTCTTCTCCATCTGACACAAGCCTATTTTCTAGCCTTCGTAGACTTTGGCCTATTTTTCCTGCAGCTGCGTGATAGCATCCTGTTGCTTGTGCTCTTGCACAGCCTAGAGACTAGCATAGCTGTAGCTTTTTTCCTTGCTGCTGCAGCTACTTGACGTGTACATGGCATAGCTAGCAACACTAGCCTGCAGCTAGCACGTTTTGTCTCTGTAGTTCATAGAAATATCCTGTAGCACTATGTTTTCTCAAAGTTGAGTTCTTGGCCAGATTTCTTTTGTATTTTGTCACTATTCGAAGTGTCCATCCGAAGGTCTGAACGTGTCCTACCGAAGATTGTCCTTCGCTGTTTTAACTGTGAATCTCCTGCAATCTTTTTACTCCGGCCTATTATTTTCTTCGTACACTTTGATTCGAAGTATGACAAAGTATACTTCGATGGTGTACAAACAGGATTCGAAATTATTCTGCATGTGATGTGTGCCTTCGCTGCTGACAGTCCACATTTTTGATTTATTCGAAGCCTGTTTTTGCTGTTTTTCCCTTGGCTTACAGACTTCGCTAGCGAAGCTTGTAAGATCATCTCTGTCTCCACTGTAAGCTTATGAAAATAGACCTCGCCACTTTCTAGGTAGGCTTCGGAGATCCATTTGTGTGTGCCGAAGTCAGTCCAGGCCGCAGTAGGCTTCGCAATATTCTTAATTGGCTTCGAAAATTTCTTCAGAGATCAAGTTTTGTTTTGTGATGTCCTACTGTCATGAAGATTGAAATGATCATGTTTTAAATGTTCTGTTAATTTTCCTATTAGCACTGTGTTGGTATCTTTTCGATTAGGACACTGGTTGTTTTTAGGCTAGATCACTTTATGTCTTGACGATCTGTTTACATTATTCTGCTAAGTCTTTTGAGGTGCGTTGGGTATTGCGAGAAGGCCATCGATTCGAAAGAATTTTTAGGCGCCCATTCACCCCCCCCCCTCTGGTCGCTACTTTCGGTCCTACATCGGGGTACTTATAGGGGCTCGCCGGCGTCGGTAAGGGAAGCTTATCGGAGAAAACCGAGAGGGATTCCAAATAACTCCGGTGAACTTTCAAAACGATCGGATTCTTGCCATAAATGGCGAAAGCGCGTTGATTCTTTGTGGAATGGGTCGCCGAAGATCGGGGAAGGGGATCCCGAGTCCAATTTGGCGCAACGCGGTGGCTATAAATGGAAAGGGGGCGACGGGGATGGAAGGGGGGAGATCCCCTTCCTTCGAAGACGACGATACTGACATGTGGGAGCCAAATGTCAGTGGGCTCTGGTGAGGGCATATGCATCGACAGGGGGCTAGGCTTGGCAGCGACGGAGCGAGGCGCGCAAGAGTGGCTGACGGGTGGGGCCGGTGGGTGTGCGCGCGTGCAGGAGAGAGGGGGCGGGGTGCCGAACAACGGGCCCGGGACGTTAGCGGCGGAAGGGATGAGAAACCATGTTGAAGAATATGGTTTTGATACTCCAGATGTGATGAGTGATTGCCAACAGAAGTCAAAGAAGAAGAGAAATAAAGACCTACCGAGTCTAAGGCGCATGTGACTCAGGTACACGGGTAGCGAGCGACAGCCGGGCAGAGGAGCCGCGGAGTCAGGCTGGCCCAATCCGGGTACATGGCTAGGAGCGGCAGATGATCCACCGGTCTGTTGACTGGGTTTGACTAAGGTACACGGGCGGCGAGCGATTGCCGGGCTGAGAAAGCTGTAGGGTCGGGTCGGCCCAATCCGGGTACCCGGTGCGAAGACGGTGGACGCTTTGTCAGTTTCGGCGCAAAACTGACAACCTATGATTAATTCGTTTTTAGGATATTAATATTTAGTTTTTAAGTTTAGAATATTTTTATTTGAGTCAGGTGATTTTCTAAGAATATTTTAGTAATTTTCAGAATTTATTTTAGAGTCAGTTTAATTTACCCTAAGGGTAAATTAGTCTTTTCATGTATTAGGAGTCGCCTATAAATAGGCCCCTATCCCCCTAGGGGGATAGATGACTGTTTTCTCAAAATCAATCTATAGTCCACATTTTATTCGTAATCCTCTTCTGTTTTCTGGGGGGATAGGGGCCTATTTATAGGCAACTCCTAATACATGAAAAGACTAATTTACCCCTAGGGTAAATTAACATTACTCTAAAATAAATTCCGAAAATTACTAAAATATTCTTAGAAAAATCACCTAACTCAAAATAAAAATATTCTAAACTTCAAAACTAAATATTAATATCCTAAAACGAATTAATCATAGGTTGTCAGTTTTGCGCCGAAACTGACAAAGCGTCCACCGTCTTCGCATCGGGTACCCGGATTGGGCTGACCTGACCCCGCAACTTCCTCAGCCCGGCAATCGCTCGCCGCCCGTGTACCTGAGTCTAACCCAGTCAACAGACCAGTGGATCATTTGCCGCTCCTAGCCATGTACCCGGATTGGGCCAGCCCGACTCCACAGTTCCTCTGCCCAGTTGTCACTCGCTACCCGTCTACCTGAGTCACATGCGCCTCAGAATCGGCAGGTCTTCATATCTCCCTTCCTTTGTCTTCCGTTGACAATCACTCATCACATCTGGACTATCAAAACCACATTCTTCAACATGGTTTCTCAATCTCCCCCTTGATGAGTGCATTGTCAACACCATCTTCAGCTCAACTTCAGAACCTGCAAAACATGTGGAAACAGGAAAACAAGGACAAAAGAAAATAGAAGAAAGAAAATAAAAGTTTACCTAATGACCAAAAGCCAAACAGAAGCAAGAAAAATGGTCATTATGGTTTACCAAAAATAAAGACTCAAAAGCAAGTGCAAATCTCACAATTACCAACAAGGAACTCCCCCTGAAATAATCCCATAGAAAGCTAAAAAATGAACATCCAAAATTTCTCCCCCTTGTTGACAATTGGACTCATCAAGTGAGACTAAATGCACTCTAAAGAGACATAGGCACAAACCCCCCCTAAAATGCAGCTCTCCCTCAAATATGCGATGAATGCAGATGGGGTGCATGTGGAGTGTGAAAAGCATGCTTCTTAGATATGATTAACTGCAATTATAACATCTAACAGGTATAGCAAAAGATATACTATCTAAGATACATGACATGATCAGTGCAATAGATGATATCTAATTGGAGTCACTAGCACGCATTTTTCGATTTTTGCAAATAAAAGCATCACCACATTTTCTAGTTGACAAGCAAGGTAAAACATGATATGCAAAAGCTAACTGATATCTACCAAGATAAGCATTGTCCAAACCAAAGTGCTTCAGCAAACTTGTCATTTTTTAAATTTTTCAGACTATTTCTTTTTCCTTTTATTTTTCATTTCTGATAGGGGTTATTTGCATGTCAAACCTTATGCTAACCGACCAAGTCAAGCCTAGGCCAGAACTGGACCATCAGAAGCTTAAGACATTGGTCTTGACATACATTACACCGTCCTAGTTCATACCAAAGTGCTATGGTAAGCAGTCCAGTATAATGCAATGCGATAAAGCAAACCCACCTGGATCTTTTCTAATAATCATAAAAATGCATAAATTTTTCATTTTTCTGATTTTTTTTCATTTTCATAACACATTTTTCATATTTAAAGCATATATATGTCCAAGTTGCATATCTGCATCTAAGTAAGGATCTAGCTATAAGGCATGTAAAAGATAGCGAAAGCATTCAGCCTACACATGCTAGTTACCATAAGCAATGGTGATCATTTTTCAATTTTAAAACATAAAAGCCATGCATATGACAAATATGAGATATATCATGTGAACTGAAACAAAACATGATCATCACAAGTAATCAAAAACATATACTAGCTAGAGAAAGTAAAGCAGATTAATCATATAGCAGAAGCAAGCTCAAAATGTGATTAGTGATTATGCATGATATGAACACACACAAAAAGACGCAATAAAAAATAAAGAAGAAAAGAAAAACTGACTCAAAGTATCCTAAAAAGGATACACAACTCCCAAATCCCCTCGTAAACGCTCAAAAGTAGACTGATCTAGGGGTTTAGTAAAAATATCAGCCAACTGCTGATTAGTATCAACATGAATAAGATCAATGACTCCTTTCTCATATTGATCCCTCAAAAATTGAAAGTGCACATCAATATGTTTGGTTTTTGAATGAAGACATGGGTTTTTCCCTACACTAATTGCACTGGTGCTATCACAAAACAAAGGAACTCTCGAAGGGAAGAACAACCCGAAATCCTGCAAAGTAGAAATCATCCAAACTAACTGAGAACAGCAGCTAGCAGCAGCTACATACTCAGCCTTAGTAGTAGATAGCGCAACTCCAGATTGTTTTCTAGAGGACCAAGAAACAAGTGAAGAACCAAGAAGCTGGCAAGTACCGGAAGTCGACTTGTGATCCAGTCGGCACCCACCAAAATTAGCGTCCGAAAAACCAGCTAAATCAAGAGACGATGATGCAGAATAAAAAAGACCTAAATCAGTAAGAAACCTGAAAATACGCTTCACAGCCTACCGGTGAGATACGAGTGGCAAAGACTGAAAACGCGCACACACACCCACAGCAAACTGAATGTCTGGTCTCGTCGCAGTCAAGTATAGCAGTGATCCGATCATCCCTCGATAATCTCTCTCATTTACCTTGACAACGTTCTGGTCCTTGTCCAGACCTCCAGATGTGCCCATTGGGGTCATCTGTGGCTTTAGCTCTCCACCAAAGTCAAATTTCTTTAGCATATCTCGTGTGTACTTACCCTGGTGGATGAAAATGCCGTCCTTGGTCTGCTTGATCTAGAGCCCTAAAAAGTACTTGAGTTCTCCCATGAGACTCATCTCAAACTCGCTATGCATCTGCTCAGAAAACTTGGATACAAGTTCATTAGTAGAACCACCAAAAATAATATCGTCAACATAAATCTGAGCAACCAATAAGTCTGCACCATCTCTAAGCAAGAAATGAGTATTGTCCATAGAACCCATCACAAAACCTTTCTGCAACAAGAATTGCTTTAGGCGATCATACCAAGCCCTGGGGGCCTGCTTCAGACCATATAAATCCTTATGCAACTTGTAAACATGTCTTGGAAATTTAGGGTTCTCAAAACCGGGGGGTTGATTAACATAAACCTCCTCGTCTATATACCCGTTTAGAAAAGCACTCTTGACATCCATTTGATGAAGCTTAAAACCTTTAGAAGCAGCAAAGTCCAAAAGAATACGAATGGACTCAAGGCGAGCAACAGGGGCGAAGGTCTCTTCAAAATCAATACCTTCTTTTTGACAGAAACCCTGTGCCACTAATCGAGCTTTGTTGCGCACCACAACACCATCTTCTCCTTGTTTGTTCTTAAACACCCACTTGGTGCCTACGGTGTTGCATCCAGGTGGCAGCTCAACTAGTATCCAAACCAGATTGCGAACAAAATTTTCAAGCTCTTCTTGCATGGCGTTTATCCAATTTGAATCGAAAAGATCATGAGAAACATCTCGAGGCTCAAAACTAGCAATAAAGGCAGACTCAGCAAACATAGCAAGTGAACCAGCTGAGGAACATAAAGATCTCTCTGTAAGATCACCTATGATGAGCTCTGAAGGGTGATCACGCTGAACTTCTTGGGATCCTAGGTGATCTGAAGTCACCTCACCAGAGTCAGCAACTGGCTCCTCTGGACTGGGCTGAGAAGTCATCTCACCAGAGTCAACACCTGGCACCTCTGGACTCGGCTGAGGAGGCTCGATCGAAGTAGAAGGAGTAATTAGAGGTCCGTCCTCATCCTCAGTCGAAGTCTCAGGAGGTGTGGGGTCTGCAAGCGGTGCAGAGGGCCCACCCTCATCATCAGCAGGAGGGTCATCATCTTCCTCAAAGATGGACTCTCCAAGCTCATCATCTCCAGAAAGCTCAAAAGAAGGAGCCGGCGAGGGCAAAGACTCATCAAAGGAAACCTAACAAGTCTCAACAAGCATCTGGCAGTCTAGGTTCCAAACATGAAAGCCTCGTGAATGCAAGGCATAACCTAGAAAGACTCCATCCCAACAACAAGACTCAAACTTGTCCAAATGCCCTCCCTTCTTAAGCACAAAGCACTTGCATCCAAAAGCTCGCAAGTGACTAACCTTGGGCTGTCTACCAAAACGCAACTCATATGACGTCTTACCTAAGTAAGCTCGAAGAAAAACGCCTCGGAGTTCTATGCTCATCAAGCATCGTCCTGGCCATCTCGACAAGCATGTGGTTCTTTCGTTCCACAACGCCGTCCTATGGGGGAGTGTAAGGAGCAGAGAACTGATGATCAAGACCCTAATCACTACAAAACTAACGAACTGAGAGTTCTTAAACTCATATCCGTTGTCCGAACAAATTGCTCGCATCAGACCATTGTTCTCATTCTTCAGCTTCAAAATCAGGTCATGAACATACTAAAAAGTTTCATCCTTAGACTCTAGAAAGTAAACCGATGAGAATAGAGAAAAGTCATCAACTATTACAAGAGCGTACCACTTCCCACTGATTGAGCGTACTCGAGCTGGACCTACTGTGTCCATGTGCAATAGCTCTCCCGGGTATGAGGTCATCACCTGAGTCACAGGTGCGTGAGAAGCGGCAACCATTTTCCCATGATGACAGGGATGACACACTAAATCCTTCTACATCTTAAGCTTAGGCAATCCTCTGATAAGATCCATAGAACTCAATCTAACAAGTAGATCAAAGCTGAAATGGCATAACCTTCTATGCCACCTCCATAGCTCAGAGGAGGATCCAGCCATCAGACAACGAGAAGGGCCAGAAGAACTAGAGAAATCAATACGAAAAACCTTAGCAAAAGGTAAGATCCGGCAAACTAAAGATCCTCTAGAATCAACAACAGAAGACATGCCCTTCTTAAAGCGCACTTCTAAACCATCCTCAAGCAGTTGCGAAACAAAAATTAGATTAAAATTCAGATTTCCAACTAAAGCAACATTCTTTAAAGAGAAATAATCAGAAATACGAATCGACCCAATACCTTGTACCTTCCCTTGACCATTGTTCCCGAAAGTGATGTATTCCTTGGAGCTCGGGGGAGTGAGACTAGAGAACCATCTGCGATGTCCCGTCATATGGCGAGAACATCCTGAATCCATGATACATACGTCCTCCAGTCCTCGATCCTGCAAGATCAATGGTCATGAGTGGGAGCAAATGGTCGACCACCAGGTCTAGCAAAAGTACTAAAGAAGTGCCGAGCCATCTGCTCGTAAGTAGGAAAGCAGAAGGAGTCATATGAGTCTGGACCAAAACGCGGCTCAAAGCGCGGTCCTCTATTCTGCCTAAAATCACGGCCACGAGGTGCAAAACTGTATCCAAAATGATCTAGAACTCTGCCGGAAAGGAAACCACCCTCTGGAGCACGGCCATGAAAACCGTCTCCTCTACCACCACCTACACGACGTGGCCTGGCCTCTAGCCCCTCTCTATGTCGAGGAACTCCTTGTCTACCACCCTACTGGTAGAACTGCTCCTGCACACCTCGAGCTCTCTCTGCTCGCTCAACCCACTTCCTCCGGAAGCAAAACTCCTTAAGATGCCCGTCTCTCTAACAAAACTCACAGTGATAGGTAGGCTTCTTGGGATGTTGTTGTGTCTTAGGGTTCTTAGGCTTGGTGGTGTTGGGTGTAGCATCTTTGGTGTGAGAAGGTCCAGGTAAGGAATCAAGAGAAATGTGGAGAGTTTTAGGCTTTGGAACCTATATCTACTTCTTAGGTGGAGCTTTAGGTTGTTCTAGGATCACTCCATCCTTGGGCTGACTATCCTTAAAGAACTCAGTGGAGTGAGTCTTGTGATATCTCTGTTCGGGAGTCATCTTACTCTACTCCACTGTATGGCTAATAGCACTCTCAAAATCAGCCTTTGTATAGGTGTAACCTACCCTAAACCCATCCTGTCTCTTGAACTGCTGGATCATCATGCCGAGTTGTGGCTCTCTGGCACTAATCCAACTCAGGATCTGACGGAGGTAAAAGTTATCGTTCTGAACATCAGCTAGCTACTCTCTCAAAGAAGCTAACACCTCCACCTGAGACAAGCAGATCTCACTCTTTATCAACCTCGATAGACTTCTCAGCTTTTAGCTTGATCAACTCCATTCTAATGGACAAACGGTTCTCACAAATAGTGGGTGGAACTGACAAGGTCTCAAGCTCTAGCTTAGTCTGCTCCAACTCAGCTCTCACTCCAGCTAACTCGCTCAACTGCTCATCACTCTTGGCTCTCAGCTCAGCTATACTAGCTAAATGGGATGGGCAGTATACACAAGGTGCGACGACTGTGGCATGAGCATCTTTTAGCTCCTGCTGAGTGCTCTCAAGATCAGTGGCCAATGCGTCTCTCTCATTTACTCTCTCTGTGTACCTGGACTTAAGAGTCGTCAGGTTTAGGACCAAAAGTAGCGACCAGAGGTGGGGTGAATGGGCGCCTGAAAATTTCTTGCTAAACTATATTTTAATCCCACCACCCAAATGAACTTGACCAGACATAATATTTGCAAAGCAAATTTTAGGAATTAAAGTTGTCTAGCTTAAAAAATGACCAATGTCCTAATTAAAATGATATTAAAAATAATCTAAATAAAAATACTATAGTAAATAAAAACAACTAGAAAACAGTCACGAAATTTTTACATTTCAGTCGTGAAATAAAATACTAATCAAATGAATAAAACATGGATCATTAAAAATTAATTCGGAAATAAACCTAAAATATTGCACGTAAATCTAGAAAAAAAATATTATTGCGACTAATAATATTTTGCCGTTTATACGAACTGATTAAAGAATATTGAAATAAAAATATACGAGTACTAAAATATTTAGGCAGATTAAATTACCACAAAATTTCTAAACAAGTTTTCGCTAATTAATTAATATATGATTATCTCTAAAAATTGATCTACTAAAAAATAGGAGATTAGAAACTAACAAGCATGCTCACGTAGACGTCGCCGTGAATCACAATTCCTTGTTCATCGCCGTGGGAAGCTGATGCGTGCTGCTCAAAAAAATTGCATCGCCGAACAGGAGTGCTAGCAGGCCTAGTCGTGCAAGCTATTCATAGCCTCATGACACGCACCTGCATGCTTGCCGTGGAAAGCAAACTGTGGAGAAAAACTTACCTTGGGAAACATGATGTAGCCTTTGCATGTGAGAAAAATGTGACCGGCCGGTGGGCTTGACGTGTACTACCGTGGAGAAATGATGACGCACGTTGGCCGGAGCTCCTCCCACACGGAAAAATTTGACGCCTGAGAAGAAATAAAAGCTCCGGAGAAAAAGAACGTCGGAGAAGATAGATCACAACGATGGACTGTAGATTGTAGATTGATCTCCAAAAAATAAAACAGTCATATATCCCCAGGGGGGATAGGGGCCTATTTATAGGCGACTCCTAATACATGAAAAGACTAATTTACCCCTAGGGTAAATTAACACTAACTCTAAAATAAATTGTGACAATTACTAAAATATTCTTAGAAAAATCACCTGACTCAAATAAAAATATTCTAAACTTAAAAACTAAATATTAATATCCTAAAAACGAATTAATCATAGGTTGTCAGTTTTGCACCGAAACTGACAAAGCGTCCACCGTCTGTGAACCTGGTAACCGGATTGGGCTGACCCGACCCGAAGCTTCCTTAGCCCGGCAATCGCTCGCCACCCGTGTACCTGAGTCAAACCCAGTCAACAGACCAGTGGATCATCTGTCGCTCCTAGCCATGTACCCGGATTGCGCCAGCCTGACTCCGCGGCTCCTCTGCCCGGCTGTCGCTTGCTGCCCGTGTACCTGAGTCACATGCGCCTCAGACTCGACAGGTCTTTATATCTCCCTTCCTTTGACTTCCGTTGACAATCACTCATCACATCTGGAGTATCAAAACCACATTCTTCAACATGGTTTCTCAGCCTACGGCGGCTAGGCTCGCCAGGTTTTCTTCACGGTAGTTTTTAGCTGTGGGGCCCACCAAGTACGTTTGATCTCCAAGGCAACGAAGGAAGCAACCATTGTTGTTTGTTTTTTTCACGCACAATAGCTAGCTAGTAGCCTCTAGTCTACAGCTGCTACATACGGCATCCTGCCATCATTACGCGCGTGTAGCGCGCAGCGGCAGCAAGCGCAGGAACCACCGTAGGCTACGCCGTTGCAGACAGCACGCGAGCAGCAGCAAAATTCAACGCACATTTATTTCTCCAAACAATAGGCGTCGGAATGGCAAGCAGGAGCACTTCGCACGTTTCTTCAGCAGCAGAGCAGGCTCGTCCGTCCGACGAAGAAGTTTTACAGATCGGTAGGCAGGTTAGTTTTTTATAATCTCGTAGTTATCTAGTTTTAATTAGCATAAAAATTTATAATCTCGTAGTTATTTTTTTAATCTATTAAATTATTATTGGTCATCTCGTATTATTTATAACCATGTTGAAGAATATGGTTTTGATACTCCAGATGTGATGAGTGATTGTCAACGGAAGTCAAAGAAGAAGAGAAATAAAGACCTGCTGAGTCTGAGGCGCATGTGACTCAGGTACACGGGCAGCGAGCGATAGCCGGACAAAGGAGCCGTGGAGTCGGGCTGGCCCAATCCAGTTACATGGCTAGGAGCGGCAGATGATCCACCGGTCTGTTGACTGGGTTTGACTCAGGTACATGGGCGGCGAGCAATTGCCGGGCTGAGGAAGCTGCAGGGTCGGGTCGGCCCAATCCGGGTACCCAGTGCGAAGATGGTGGACGCTTTGTCAGTTTCGGCGCAAAACTAACAACCTATGATTAATTCGTTTTTAGGATATTAATATTTAGTTTTTAAGTTTAGAATATTTTTATTTGAGTCAGGTGATTTTTCTAAGAATATTTTAGTAATTTTCGGAATTTATTTTAGAGTCAGTTTAATTTACCCTAAGGATAAATTAGTCTTTTCATGTATTAGGAGTCGCCTATAAATAGGCCCCTATCCCCCCTAGGGATAGATGACTGTTTTTTGTTTCAAGATCAATCTACAATCTACAGTCCACCTCATAATCTTCCATAGTTTTTCTTCTGCTTGGTGGCAATCGGATGCAAGACAGCGCTCTAGGCTTGCGCATGGCCTACGACGGCTAGGCTCGCCAAGTTTTCTTCACGACAGTTTTTAGCCGTGGGGCCCGCCAACAACGTTTGATCTCCAAGGCAATGAAGGCAGCAAGCAGTGTTGTTTGTTTTTTTTCATGCACAATAGCTAGCTAGTAGCCTCTAGTCTGCAGCTGCTACATACGACATCCTGCCATCATTACCAGCATGTAGCGCGCAGCGGCAGCAAGCGCAGGAACCACCGCAGGCTACGCCGTTGCAGACAGCGCGCGAGCAGCAGCAAAATTCAACGCGCATTTATTTCTCCAAACAACAGGCGTCAGAAAGGCAAGCAAGAGCACTTCGCACATTTCTTCAGCAGCAGAGCAGGCTCATCCGTCCGGCGAAGAAGTTTTACAGATCGGCATGCAGGTTAGTTTTTTATCTCCTACTTTTCAGCTAGTTAATTAAAACAATAGTTATCTAGTTTTAATTAGCATAAAAATTTATAATCTCATAGTTATTTTTTTAATATGTTAAATTTTTATTGGTCTTCTCGTATTATTCATTTAAGTGTCTTTTATCTGCTCATATAAAAGAAAAATTTATTAGTCACAGTAATATTTTTATTCTAATTTTACTTGCAATATTTTTGGTTTATTTCTAAATTAATTTTTAGATGATCCATGTTTTATTCATTTGATTAATATTTTATTTCTAGACTGAAATATAAATATTTCGTGATTTATCTAGGTGTTTTTATTTAATGCAATATTTTTCTTTTAGTTTATCTTTAATATCATTTCAATTAAGATATCAGTCATTTTTAGGCTAGACAACTTTAGTTCCAATATTTTGCTTTGTTAATATTATTTGTCTAGTTAAGTTTGTTTGGTTGTTGGGATTAAGTCATAGTTTAGCAAGAAATTTTTAGGCGCCCATTCACCCCCCTCTGGTCGCTACTTTCGGTCCTACAAGGGGTAGCACGTGCGACTGCCATGCGGGACCCAGCGGGCGTGGGTGCAGAGAAGTGAGGGCGGGAAACGCTGACAGGGTGGCCCCACCTGTCAGTGGCCGAGGCGGCTGGATTGGGCTGGGCTAAGGCGATTTGGAGGTTGCGGCCCACTGACAATTTAAATGTATTTTCCATTTAAAATAATTCAGTAAATCATTTATTTTCTTAGAGGTTGAATCACTCTTGATAAAATTTTGTAAAAATTCCTAAAAATATTTCTTGGCTTCTAGATTCCACCATAAATTGTTTAGCTTTAAATTTGAATTATTTTTCTCTATTTTTCTTTATTTGGGTTCTTTTAACCTTTTCTCTATATAAATAATTCATTTTAAATTCAGAAAATTTATTTCCCTCATTTTTATTTTATTTGGGGTTGTTACAATATCAGTGAGGGGTCCTGCCATGCCGGAGGCACGTTTGGCCAGTGCGGGCCGAAGCCTCCCGCTGGAGAGTTTGTCTAGAGTGGAGTTGGGTTCGGCCATTGGGGTCCGAACTCGATCTGTGTGGAGCTCAACCACTGGGGTTCAGGGTTATTGTACGGAGGGTTCGGCCAGTAGGGTCTGAAGCCACCGTAGGGGACGTTAGGCCGCTGTGGCCTGAAGTCACCGTACGGAGGGCTCGACCACTGCGGTCCGGAGCTACCGAGCCCTTCTAGCTCCTACCGAAGCCTGGCCGAGGTGGCCGTTCGGAGTGTGTTGGGCCAAAGCCCTTCGGAGGGTTCGGACCCTGGAGATCCTTCCCCGTCGGAGAGGTTTCGGACTATAGGCTCCAACATGCAGGACCCCTCGGTGGGCAGAGCACTCCGATCCAGGGGCTCCAGCGTGCGGTGGCCTTCAATTCGGCGGCCCGAGGGCTTCGACCCGAAGGGTGCGCCTGTCTAGCATTACTGGCTTGGCAGCGAGACCAAACATCGGTTTCTTCAATACAAAAAATTTCCCTCTCCTGACTTGGTAGCCAGAAGCTTGCTGAGCCAAATCATTGGCAACTGAATTGGCCTCTCTTGACACATGAGATATTTTGAAATCATCAAAAGTAGCAACTATGTCTAGACATTTGTCCAAGTAGCTATTCAGCAAGCCATTAAAACATTGAGCATTCTTAGCTACTTGTCGTACTATGTTGTACTACTAATAACGAATCACCATACGTGTGAACATGCTTAGCGCCTATAGACCCTAGTAGTTCAAGACCTAACAACAAAGCCTCGTATTCGGCTTGGTTATTAGTGAAAGAAAATTCTAGTCTGGCCGAGGTTTCAAAGCGCATACCACCAGGTGATATGAGAACCACTCAAATACCTTGGCCACTCTTGCAAGACAAACCATCAAAATAGATTTTCCATGGTATTACCTCAACTAGAGTAATAGCATCACTCCAGCTAATATCTATGTGATGATCAACTATAAAGTCGGCCATGACTTGGCCTTTCATCGCCCTTAGGGGCTCGTAGGCCAAATCGTACTCAATCAACGCGTAAGCCCATTTTCCTATTCTTCCACTTAGAATCGGCTTCTGTAACATGTGCTTTATAACATCGGTTTGGCAAACGACAACACATGTGGTGGGGAGAAGATAATGGCGTAACTTGGTGCACACGTAATAAAGTGATAAACATAATTGCTCCACAAACGCGTACCTAGTTTAGGTGTCCAGCAGGCAGCGGCTCAAGAATGTGATGATGTACTCCTTTCCTTCTACCTTCTGTGTTAGCATGACCCCAATTACACCATCTTCAGCGGCGATGTATAGCCAATACAGAATCCCGGCCTTGGGTGCTCTCACCACGGGTGGTGATGACAAGCACTCCTTGATCTTTTCAAAATCACATTGTTGGCTTGCCCCCCAAGCGAACTCGGCTTCATTTTTTAGCCGGAGTTTGGGGACAAAGGCATCAATATTGCCGGACAAGTTGGATATAAAGCGACGCAAATAGTTCAACTTGCCTAGCAACTTTTGCACATCCTTCTTGCATGCCGGCGCTGCAACGTTTCTAATCTTCTCAATTCTCTTAGGATCAATTTCTATACCTCTCTCATGAATCATGAAACCTAAGAACTTACCCGCTAACACACCAAAAGCACACTTGAGTGGGTTCATTGTCAACCCATACTACCGCATCCTATCGAAAGCAACTTTCAAACCGGCTAAATGGTTTCCCATAGCGTCCGATTTGACCACGACATCATCGATGTAAACTTCTAACATGACTCCTAACAAGTCATGAAAGATCAAGTTCATAGTTCGCTGATACGTGGTGCCGGCATTTTTCAAACCAAAAGTCAAGACGACCCACTTGAACAAACTGACAAAACCAGGGCATCGAAAGGCAGTCTTATAGACGTCCTCTTCGGCCATAAAGATTTGATTATAACCAGCATTGCCATTGAGAAAACTTAGTACCTTATGCCCCGAGTCATCATTGATCAGCATGTCGGCTATCGGCATCGGATACTTGTCTTTTGGAGTGGCCCTGTTCAGATCCCTGAAATCAATGCATACTCGTATCTTGCCGCTCCCTTTCTTCTCTACAGGCACAATGTTAGCAACCCATTCCACGTACCTGCATGGCCTAATTAATTCAGCCTTAAGTAGTCGTTCCACTTCCTCCTTGACTCGGTCATAGACGGCCGAATTAAAGCGGAGGGGAGGATGTTTATAAGGCCTAAACCTGGGCTTGATGGGCACTCGATGCTCCACGAGCTCACGGCTTAGCCCTGGCATTTCGCTATACTCCCACGCGAAACAGTCGACATACGACCGAAGTAACTTTATTACTTCAGCCTTTTCATCGCGCTACAAATGTTGGTTTACAAAAGTCAGCCTTGGGATGCTACCATTACCTATATCAACTTCCTCCAAGGGATCAGCCGACGCAAAACCTTGCCCTAATTTTTCTACTTCGCTAAAGTCCTCGATGGCTTCGGCAATACCGTCTTTATTAGACCGATATTGCTCCACGCGAGACTTTAACCAATCTAGATTATTCTTGCTAGACATGAGTACTAATACAAAAATAGCCGTGCTACTCCAGTCGGCTTTACAGACACTGGTACAAACCGTCCTCCGGATACACTAACAAAGTCATAATCCGAAAGATCTCTACCTGATAGACACTCTACTTTGTTATGGACGGCGTCGACTAATACATCGGCCAATGCTACTTGGGCCGAAGTATCCACGGAGATGACTTCTATCTCATCACCGTCCCACTGTATCAGGCACTAGTGTAGAGTAGAAGGGATGCAACAGTTCGCTTGAATCCAGTCACGCCCGAGTAACATGCTATAGTTACCTTGTACGTCGACGACGAAGAATGCTGTTGGCAACGTCTTGTTGCCCACCGTCAACTCCATAGAGAGTACTCCCTTGGCCTCGGAGCTCTCGCCGTTGAAGCCGTTGAGCATCAAGTTAGTCTTCTTCAGGTCATCTTCGTCCCTGCCCAGTTTCTTCAACAAAGAATAAGGCATTAGGTTAACAGTGGCGCCGCCATCGATGAGCATCCAGGAAATCGACTTCCCATCGATGTGACCCATGACGTAGAGGGGCTTTAGATGGCGAGCCGAGTCTTTGGGCTTCTCAAAGATGGAGTTGCGTAGACCGAGGTTCAATTGGGCGGCCTTGGCCTCGTCCTGTGGTAGGGCGAACTCGGCGGGCAATGTGACGATGTTGATGTCCATCGTCTAAGGTGCGGGCCCCTCAGAGATGGGCGAGTAATCGTCATCAAGCAAGTCGTCATCATCTTCGCTCAGACTAGGAGCCGTGTTGGTTATCTCAACCGGCTTCTCCCTCCATACCTTTTTAGTAGCTGGCCAAGGGCGGATCTCTTCGAAGATAGCATCGCGCTCGGCCTCAGCTACCTTCTCGCGTATCTCCTGTGCCCGCAGCCTTTGTAGGCGTCTCTTCTGTGATTTGGACATACCCGGAGGAGCCCAAGATGGCTGCGGCTTGGTGCCTAGAGCTATTGTTCAACTCCTATTAATTCTGGCCGAAGTGTGCCCTTCGGCCTCAGGCGCCCTATGTTCGAAGGGGGCTTCACTGTGAACCCCGTCGAACGAATCGGCCTCGTTCGGCCGATCGAACCAAGCTTCGGTGCGGAGCTCGGCCGAAGCATGCGGCTTACCTCCGTCAGCCCTCGGCGACAAAGTCTTCGGGATTGGGACTTCCTGAGACCCAACTCTGATAGTTATGGCTTCGGACTCCCTGACTTCGGCCTCCGCGTGCCCGCACCCTTCGGCTTCGCTCTATAGGGTCCGATTCAGAGGTACCACAGACAGTCTATGGACAACGCCCCCCTCCGCTACGTCTGTTTGCCCCTGCCATCCACAATACTTCGAAGGAAAACAAGGCATAGGGTTAGTATGCGGAGGGTACCCTGACCCGGATACGTACGGGGCCCACGGGGTCCCCGCCCAGTCATACGGTGGAGGCATCGGAGGCTCTAGCGGCCACGGCCACTGCGAGCCGAACCCCTCACCCGGAGGGGGGTTTGGCCAAGTTGAAGGTGTCTCCGACCACACCAATGAAGGATCCTGCCAGGCCGGAGATATGTTCGGCCAGTGTGGGGCGAAGCCTCCCATCGGAGAAGTCCAGTGTGATGCGGGGTTCGGCCATTGGGGGCCGAAGTTGTTGTATAGGGGACTCGACCACTGAGGCTCGAAGCTGTTGTACGGGGAGTTAGGCCATTGTGGCTCGGA
Source organism: Zizania palustris (assembly GCA_019279435.1). Lineage (NCBI taxonomy): Eukaryota > Viridiplantae > Streptophyta > Magnoliopsida > Poales > Poaceae > Zizania > Zizania palustris. Next base: position 31,168 of record JAAALK010000125.1, on the reverse strand, counting down.
ACCACCGTGCGGAGCATCAGGCCATTGTGGCCTGGAGCCCTCGTGCGGAGGGTTCGCTGGCTTCGGACCGAAGCCACCCTTCGAAGGTCTTGGACCCTTCGGCTGTTTTAGCTTAGCGTGCAGACCTGCTTCTTTGGCCCTCCCCTGATGCTTGTTTAACAGCATGTTATATGTTACCTTCGGCCTCTTGCGAGCCTTAGCCGAAGGGGTATTGATGTTCTGTTTCCACACTCCTACCTCAGGGTTCTTTGGTATGAGTGTGCGAATGCGCGGTTCTCCAACAATCACATCTTTTCCTTTAGCAGACTCTGCCTGTTCTGGCCGAATCAACACCTTCTTCTCGCCGAGGTCAACGGCATTGACTGGAAAAGGATCTTTATCCAGCTTCATTTTTGGATCATGGTCTATCTTCAATCGTCCTTCTTCTATGGCCGATTGTATCTGCCGTCGAAAAACATTGGAATCATTAGTATTATGAGAATGTGAATCATGCCACTTATAGTATGGATGCTTCTTTAACTCATCGGCAGGTGGGATAACTTGACTCTTAGGTAACCTGAGAAGCTGACTCTTTAAGAGGAAATCAAATATTTCATCACATTTAGTCACATCGAACGAGTACTTGACCTCATTAAGTCTATTCTTTGTGGGGGATGGTCGTAGTTTGGAGCAAGTGACAGGTTTGTTTTTAGTGTTGGTAACCCATTCGGCCGCGTACATGTCGGCCGAATCCTCCTCCTCTGACTCCTCCTCATCAGAGCGTTCCATGATGTGGATTTCGGCCCTAGGCTTGCTAAACGTCTTAATAAATTTCTTATCTTTGGCTCGGCCTTCTTGGACCAGAGCCTGCTGTAGAACTTGGCTAACTTCTAAAAAGTTTTGGTTATCTAACCTTTCTTTAAGTTCGGAACGCAACCCGTTAAAAGCTAATTCCACCAAGTCCCTTTCTGAAATATTAAGACTAAAGCATCGATTTCTAGTATCCCTGAAACGCTTGATATACTCGGATGTGCTCTCACTATATTTTTTCTTAACTGATGTCAAATGTGAAAGCCTAAGTTCTTTTCACCCGTGTAGAAATAATCATGGAATTTCCGCTCTAAATCGTCCCACGTGTGGATGGATTTCGGAGGGAGCGCCAAAAACCAAGTGAAAGCTGTGCCGGATAGCGAGAGAGAAAATAGTCTAACCTTTAGGGCATCTATCCCGCTAACCTCTCCACACTGCGCCAAAAATTGACTAACATGCTCTCGTGTGGTCCTGCTACCCTCGCCATCGAATTCAGTGAACTCAGGGATCCTATAGCCACGGGGGTAGGGTACTGTATCAAGATGATTGGGGTATGGTTTGCGATAAACCCTAACCCGTCCCTTGGGCACGAAGCCGGCACACTCCCTAAACAATGCGCGGACCCGCTCATCTATATCATCTTGGTAGTTTGTTTGCATGCGCCTCTCATGTGGGGGCACGACACGTGGTGGGATATCGGCGTGTCGACCATGTGCTTCTTCCTTATGCGCTATTTGTACAACGTGCTCATGTCCAGGCGCCTGCGCGTGTGGTGCGGGTAGCGCGGGTATTGGCGTAGGTGTTGTGTGGTATGCAGTATTAGTTTGACCATAGGTATAATGATTGGTCTCGGCCATAAGTGATGAGGCCAGAGACATGTTTGTCGGAGGTGCACTAGCTATAGGAACCGGGGGTACGGCCTCACTGAAGCCGAACCTTCTAAGAGTTGCCTCTACTTGGGAGCTGACTGCCGAATCTAAACGGTTGCTAGCGAAGCGCTAACGGCCTGATCGACTGATGCAGCTATTTTTTGCTCAATTTCTAAAGAAGATAAACGAGGTGATACCGGTGTTACCTGGACCTGAGCGAGGTCGGGGGTGACGATGTCGCGCTTGACGAAGCCTGTGCGTGACTTGATGTAGCCCCCAAGCATCATGTCTTGGAGCGCCTTTAACTTTTCCTCGATCTTTGCTCGGTCTTCTTCGGGGATATCTTCGAGTGTAGGTGATAATATGTTGCAGTTGTCGATATCCGCGCCTCCTGTTGTGTCCATCAGTGGTGTAGACGTAGTAGTCGAAGTAGATGTACCGGTGGACGATGTAGAAGTACTCATCATGTTGGCGTAGCTCATTGATGAGGACATCACTTCACATGATACACACATGGAGCCTCCACCTACAATTCAACTACAAGGATCAATCACACGCGCCCGTGCCCATCGCTTGAACCATGAGGTTAATTCTTTCCTTAGCAACTATGTTAATATTTGTTTGGATGGGATGCTACTGAATACTAGTGATATTTTGTTGCTTAGGAACATGGGAGATGGAATAGAAGAGTTGGAGTTGAAGACGGAGCCGCACGGATGATTTGAAGTCAAGAATTCGCTGGTTCGGACTACATCGACCACCATGCACCAAAATGGGCATAACTTCCTCATACGAAGTCCGATTGGCGCGTTCTTGGACTTTTTGGAAAGCTGAGGAGAAGGCGGATCGTTTGCCATTGGTTTCGTCTCATTTGGAGTCTCGAGTCGACCTGTGTGTTTAAAACAGTCCTGCGTGACAGAATTGGGCCGTGTTGGCCCATAGCCCGAGTCTGTACATCTTCTAGCCCACAGCCCAAGTTTGTACACCTTCCACAGGCTGCCCACACCTTATATACTCACGCCAGCCGCCTCTAGGGTTAGGTTTTGCTTTGTTTGCATCTACACTTGTGTGTTTAGATCCCGCCCCTTGCACCGGACCGATTGGCTGCTGCATAAGCGTTTGTGAAACCTCACCTTTTCATCGTTTGTCTGTGATTTGGCATTCGACTTGTATCCTTCCTGTTCTTGCTTGTGTTCTTGGGTTCGCTTGCAGGAATTAGCCTTCGTGGCGAGGTCAATCGCGTCCTGCGTGGTTGATAACCAACGGAGACAGTGGTGTAACGATTGCAAGGTTTTGATCCGCCGGACCGGAGCCTTGGATCGCCAACGTCGAGATTCTCCACCAATCCAAGTTATCCTTTACCTAGCGGAAGATCGGGACTAATCCCCCATCAGTTGGTATCAGAGCACAGATTTCCCGTTAGGTAATCTCGATCTACTTTTATTTTTACCTAGAGTCCAGAAAACCCTCACAAAAAAAATCCCCACCGAGAACCCCTTTGTGCCTTGCGATTTTAATTTCAGTTTTTAACTTCGTTGAGTTTGTGTTCTTGGTCGAGTCTTGTTGCTGGTTTACTAATCCCTTTGTGTCGTTTGAGTAGTAGTTTGTCTTGTGTCTCAAAATTTCCCCACCTGAACCCCCCCCTCCACAGCCCTACTCGTTTTCCACATCGAGTCTTTGTGACCCCCCTTCCCTGTTAGCCCTCACCAAAATCGCCAAAAAAATCAGGAAGATAAAGAAAAAAATTGGTCAAAGTTTTTGCTTGCCGTTCAGTGAACTTGTTGAATTTTTGTGAACCACATCCCACCTCAGTTCTAGGTGCCAATTTTTGTGGTTGCGTCTCTGGTCATCCTTGTTCAAAAAAATAGAGTGAAAAAAAAGAAAAAAACAAAAAAAAGAAGAAGCGGTCCTGTCTATTGCTTGTCCGATCAGCGGCAGTAACAGATTATCAGCGGCAGTAACAGATTCTGCTTGTCCGATCTCTTATCCGATCCCTTGTCCGATCAGCGGCAATAACAGATTATCAGCGGCAGTAACAGTTTCTGCTTGTCCGATCTCTTGTCTGATCCCTTGTCCGATCTGCAGAGAGCTGGATTTGGCCTGTTATTGCTTCCATTTGAGTTTTGGGCACATAGTTTCCCTCTATTGCTTGAATTTTCACATTGGGAGCACTAAGGCCAGCAACTTTGACGAGTATTAGGGAACACTTATTGAACTTGGTTTAACTGTTATTACTATTGCTAATCCTTGCTACTCACTTTGCCTTCCAAGCTACACCTTTCTCTTGGTCAGGACAGGTTCATTTTCTTGCAATTGCACACCACCCTCCACTTGGTTCATCACCTGTAGGCCGGTGACCTCACAGCGGCGTGGTAAAAACACTTGCAAGCGTGGGTAAGGCGCTTGACGGATTGCTTCCACCACACACCCCCAACTAGCTGTTTCACATAAGGATTATTCTTTCTTGTTTTGTCTTTTCACTAACATGGCAGCACTTATTGTACAACGTGACTTGAGCACTCACATGGACCAGGACGATCGGGCACAACGGAATAATCTGTTTCAGACCTTCTTCCTCGTCAATAACCGTCGTGTACGTGTCATCATCGACAGCGGTAGTTGCAACAATTTGGTGAGCCTCGACATGGTAACTAAGCTTCAACTTCCCACACGTGCACATCCACACCCTTACCACATACAATGGTTCAACAATAGCGGTAAGGTCGAGGTAACACAAATTGCTCACATCGAATTTTCCATTGGTACATACTTCGGAGTTGCTGATTTTGATGTAGTACCAATGCAAGCATGTTCTCTATTACTTGGTAGACCTTGGGAGTATGATACTGATGCTACACACCATTGTAGGAGCAATAATTACACATTTATGTATAAAGGAAAGAAAGTTACATTGCTTCCTATGACTCCTGCTGAAATTGTGAAATTTGAACAAGAAAAACATGCTAGGGACGCACAAAAGAGCGAACAACTTTCTGAAAATCAGCAAGTAGCTAAAACACTTTCGAGGCAACAAAAAGATAAAGTTGTTTCTCCTTCTTCATCACAAGTTATTAATCTGAAAGGACGTGTCATGCTTGCAACTAAAACTAACCTTGCAGTACGTAGTTTTCTTGGTCTTGCAGGTTTCTACCGGCGTTTTGTGAAAGATTTCAGCACCATAGCCGGTCCTTTACCTGAGTTGACCAAGAAGGAAGTTACTTTTACTTGGGAGCCAGCACAAGAACAAGCTTTTGCCACACTCAAGGATCACCTTACACGTGCACCTCTACTTCAGCTACCCTACTCGTGGTGAGGTCAATCGCGTCCTGCGTGGTTGATAACCAACGGAGACAGTGGTGTAACGATTGCAAGGTTTTGATCCGCCGGACCGGAGCCTTGGATCGCCAATGTCGAGATTCTCCACCAATCCAAGTTATCCTTTACCTAGCGGAAGATTGGGACCAATCCCCCATCACTGATCCCCAGCGGAGTCGCCAAAAAGTGTGTTGACACGAGAACGTGCCCCCGCACTTGGGTTAGTCTGGTGATCCAAAAGTGCACGGATACTTAGGGACAGGCCTAAGCGCGACGTAGCACCGACGTCGCGTTCCGACTACCCTTAATAGTGATAAGCGGGGTGGAGTCGCCAGGCAACCAGATTACACAAAATAATCCAATTAGCCGAAAGAAATAGGTTGAACAGGTTAAAATCAGCAAACCAGTCGGAGCCCTCCTGGTTCGAAGCCTGGTGCGAAGGGTGCGCCGAACGGTACCTTCGGCGTCTGGTGCGAAGTGCCCCGCCGAAGGGTGCTTCGGCGTCTGGACTGATCTAGGCGAAGGTGACCTCCGAACGGATCTGAACACGGTGATCACCTCCGAACAGCGGGGTTCGGTGTGTGATCTCCGATGCAGCGAATTACAAAGTAGTGACGCGAAGGCCACACGCGGGTGCAACTTCATCTGGTGTGGAGTATGTTCGTGGCGAAGTCTGTCACAACAAAGTATGCTAGCGGAGCGTGTTGTCGAAGCATGCGGTCCTGTTGAAGGGTGTCCTGGGGACCTCCGGAGCCGATCTCTCAGCTCCAGACACCTCCGGCGAAGGGGCTCCGAACGTGCGAACCTGCAATAGAGACGATGTGAAATACCAATTCGGCCTTAGCACCGAATTTTTTGAGGTGTTGCACGGGTGGTGAAGGTAGCAAGGCGATAGCAATCTGTTACGTAGATTAACGGGGACTTCACAGGCGAAGTACCAAGGCTTACCACTGTTCCGTAGCGGCGGACGGAGGTCTTCCAGGCAAACCCACGAAGAGGTACAGAAAAGTAAAGGTAAGAGTAAAGGTATGATCAAAGCATGGCTTTGGTTTGATTTGAATTGGGGGGTTCTCCATGCCGTCCATGCCTCTCTATTTATAGGGGGTTAACTTCCAATCTAATCTGCTATTAATCCGGCTGGATAGAGATAGAGATTGAGCTGGTGATGCAAACAGCTCTATCTCTACTAAGGTGGGCTTCGGCCAGGCCCGTCGAGGCCTGCTTCTTGGGCCGAAGCTTCGGTAGCATGGGCTTCAGCCAGGCCCATAGAGGCTGGCTCCTCGGGCCGAAGCTTCGGCAGCATGGGCCTCCGAAGGCTTCTGAAGCTTCGGCAGCGTGGGCCTCCAAAGACTTCCTGGCCGAAGCCCATGGGCCTGCTAGAGGCTTTCGGAGCCCATAGCTCGGTGGGCTTCGGCCCTGTAGGGCTTCGGACAGACCCTGGACATATGTACTTTTGGCCCAAATCACCAAAAATTGATATTTTAATAATTTAGCCATTACTACCATTTTTTGCTATCAACAGGGTCATTCGAGGAAGGTGTTGTCATCAAAGAGGGAAGGGGGTCGAGGCCTGTCGTGCTCTTACCCCTCCCTAGTACGAAGACCGGAGCTGCTACTTCGGGCGGAGTGGATCCTCCTTCGATCGTTGCTACCTCAGATGGAGTCGCTCTGCCCGAGATGGCTTCAGTCGTCAGAGCCACTGCTTCGACCGGAGCATCAACTCCAAGTGAAGCCAAAGCCCCACCAGGGGCTAGAGTCACACCGCTCCTCGAAGCATCTACAAAGTCAAGGTATTTGTTAACTATTTATTGCACAATAAAGCCTTTTCAGGAAGCTCGAAGGTAAAGTTTCGAGATTTACCTCCATCTGCACTTTGAGGGAGAATTTCGGGGTCCCCCATATATTCATACATCTGAAGGTATTCTTCGAGATCGTCCCCTGAAGTTGGCTTCAGAGCGGTTGTAGTCGATGCCCTAGCCTCCGTCACTACCACTCCGGGCACAGGCGAGGTGGGATTTTCTAACTCTGGTTCCAAATATCCCGCGCCAGGTCCGAAGGGGGCTATTGTGTCGACTCCTACAACCTCCCGGAGGGGGTCTCCAGCTGCGGCTTGGGAGTCACCATCGTCGTCTCGCAGCAGATAGTCTTCAAGGGCTTTCCCCATCTAGGCGTTTGAATCCTTTTCTTCTGAGCCCTCTGAAGAGGAGCTCTAAATGTACAGAGAGGAAGGCGAAGATACCGAAGATGCAGGAGGAGGCTTCGCTGTCTTCTTCCCCTTCTTGACGGGGGTTTTGGCGACCCTTTTGGAGGTCTCGATGGTGGTTTTCCATTTCCGGGGAGCTACCCCCGTCGAATCGAAGTCCGGCAAGGGAGGAGGCTCCATCTCGAGAAAACTCCACACTTGGTTGGAGCGTTCCTAGCTCCCAACTAGCTCCACCCTCCGCTGCTTCTCTGCCACTGTACTGGCTCTGAGCACCCATTCTGTGGCTCTGACAATCTGCTCCAAAGCTAGCGCCAAAGGAGCCGCTGAAAAAAGGTAGCATTCTTTTGAGTATGTTATCTATTTTCTAATCAATGATTATGCAGAAGAGCGAAGACTTACCCAAGCTTCTAAGCTCTCCTTACGAAGCATTTTGAAATGCTATTGGCCACTCCGCTCCAAGAGGAGGGATTCAGAGGGAGATGAATTCCTCCATGAGGTCCCACATGCTCATGCGGCTGGCCACCGAAGAAAGCAACCCTAGCCGCGTCGAAAGAAGGCTAGGGTTCGGAGTGGCTTCGGTTTCCTTCCAGTACCAGATTTCTTGTAGGGGCCCCACAAGGCTGGAACCTTCTCCAACTTCGGTGTAGAACCATCGGAGGATCCAGTTGGTGTACCATCGTTCATTGATGGCCTTCGCTGGGAAATGCTGCGAGAACTCCTTCCGAAGTTGGAAGTTAATGCTTTTGAAGGCTGTCAGCACCTTGGTGTTTCCCGGTTCATCCTGTGACTTTGGCTGGTAGGAAGCTTAGTGAGTAGCCGTGAAGACCTCCGACCTCCCTTCGCACCCTTCCGCCCAGAAGGCCTATTCAAAGATGGCCAGTCTGGCTATGGCATTAGGGGACAATTGTGGTAAGGTAACGTGGAACATTTCTAGTACCTCTACCAAGAAGTTGATTGCAGGAAGTCCTAGCCCAGCCTCGAAGAAGGCCTCGAAGACTACCACCTCTCCGCTTCGAGGCATCGCCGTCGCTTCTATACCAGGGACCTGAGTCCTCATGCCTGGGCCCAGCTTCCCATCCATTGCTTCCTCAATGGACTCTGCCATGCTTGTTGATTGCCCAAGAAGGAAGCTTTGCCTCAATGGCTTCTTGGATGTTGGGCGGAGTTCTCGAGGGTTCTTCGGCCAAGAACCCCCCGGGGCTCTCGCCAGTGCTGCCGCTGCTGACGCCACCCACGCCTGCCTCTACCCCAGAGTTCATGCCTCCGCCGGCACCGTCGCACTGGTTCTCGCCATCGTTTGGTTGCTCAGGAAGTTGGGAAAGGTTTCGAGGTTAGGGAAAGGGGGCTTAGAATCCAGGCTCTGTAAAAAATTCCGACGAGCCTCGACTCCCCCTTTTATAGCCTTTTCGTCTCTAGGTACTGCATTTCAAACATGCATTCACATTGCAGGTTCGGCTTCTATCGCTGATGGGTGGGGCCAAAGGATAAAAAAGGTGTGAACCCGTGGTAAATTTTGTCTGTTACTTTTTCGTGGGAGCCTCACGGTTACTTGAAGGGTAACGAATCAAACTTAATGGCTCTTTGTGATGCTTCGCCTCCACAACGATTCATTTTATTGCGAAGCGTTCACATGGGAGTCCCAGTTCGAAGCTTCCGTCAGACATACTCCGATGTCGAAGACACTTCGAATGGTTGTAATACCTTCAATTTTTTCTAAGTCCCTGAATATGAAAATATTTCTTGCGTATACTGCTCTCCTGCTATACAGGTTAAATTGGAGAAACGTATTCGAGGGGCTACAGCTGGGGGGAAATACTTCATCCCCAGGGCCGTTAAGATCAAAAGGCAAAGATAATTTATGCAGCTTTATGACAGAAGTTATATTGATGAAGTTTCTGAGTCGAAGGGTCCTCCGAACCCCAATTCGAAGGTACCCTCCGAGACCTCCGTCTCTACAGTGGGAAACAACAAGACTGATGGGAAATCTGCCTTATCTATCCTCTTCGGATACATTTTACTATTTTAGCCCTATTCGAGGTACCGGATAGTTTCCACTATGTCGGTTGTAATTGAGGGGTAAAAAGGTATTTTCCTTAGATTTTTTACCTATAAATACCCCCCTTTTCACCTTGTAATAGGCATCGAATATTCAGATATTCAATACACAACTTCGAACTACTTCGAACTATTATCCTATTCGGAGGCTTGAGATAGTTCACTTCACAAACTCCTTGTTTGTTAGTTCTTAATTTTAGAGAACCTGTTAGCATAATCTTTTATGCCAACAATAACTAATCTTGATAACTCAAGTAATTAGTCATAGAAGAAGGTAACACTAGTGAAGACTTCAGAGATGAATAAATTTATTAAGTTTTCCGAAAGCACATCAAGACTAACACACATGAAATCTAATTCTATAAACATATCACTGTTTATGGAAGATTGTTTATGCACTGAACATGAAACTGTGTTCATGTGAATCAAATACTCAAAATAGTAGATTGAAGATGCAACAAGACATTTTCTGTATTTGTCTTCGATAGTACTTTGAGAACAAATGTTATCCCTCTTAAAAATTGGGATAGAAGCACTGCTTTAGACCATAGTAATAAAGATTATGGTAGCAACAGCCCAGAAGTGAAGAATCAAGGATCAGAACAGGATGATGACTATGAATGGAAAGCACAACTTCAAAGAAACAGCAAGTTATCTTGACAAAACAACAAGAAAACAGAATTGGAGCTTCATTGAAATGTTTTCCTGCACATACACATCTTGAGCAGATTGAGAGGGATAAACTTCTTGCATATAATGTTGTATGCAATTCCAGCTAAAACTAATTGCAAGAAGTAATCAACAAATTTAAACTAAGCCATACTGCTTGTTGGGGGAAAATGCTTCACTTTCAGGACTCAGAGATTAACAGTTCAAGATAAATTATCAGCTTCGGAGCTGATAAGCTTATGCTCGAAGGTGGTGGAGTCGTTAAGCCGAAGGGTGATTCGACTTACAATCCGAAGGAACCCTCCGCAGGATATGAAGCTCCGGAGAAAAATGGCAAGGCTGATAAGATGTTTGACTTATCTACTTACTCCGGGTAGATTTTACCATTTTAACCCTGTTCAGAGTACCGAATAGTTTCCTTGTTCGAACTACTTAAGCTATTATCCAATTCGGAGGCTTGAGATAGTTCTCAACACAAATTCATTGTTTGTCAGTTCTTGATTTTCGAGAACCTATTAGCGTAATCTTTTACGCCAACAGTTGGCGCCGTCCATGGGGACCCTAGTTCTAGAAGCTAGTTCTCTACTGCTGACTGCACTTCGAAGAGCACTTGCGGAGGGAGCTTCGGAGTCCCAAGATTCCGCGCACCCTTCGGTAATGGGCTTCTTAGTGTGGTTCGAAGGCCTTTTCTCGCCTTCCCAAACCAATCAAAGTCCTCGGTCTTTGGACCTCTTTTTAACTAGCTATGCCTCCCAAGCGGAGCCTAGCCTCGGATCCTCCCCGAAGGTCCCCTCGGACCAACGGGGCCGGACCCTCAGTTGTTCCAACAACGCCCAAAGGTGTCGCTGGGCGTAGACTACCCAGAGGCCCTCGGGCTGCTCCTACGTTGCTCCAAACTGATTATGTCAGTTCCCGAGACCCGGAGCTCCCCTCCGATGGAGATGAAGACCTTCCTGAGGATGAGGCTACTCAGGTAGCGAGACTTCAGGAGGAAGTGGTTAGGTGGAGGTAAGAGGCCGCTGATTGCCTCCGTTCCCAAGCCTCCACCCAGGATACAGAAGGACCCCAAGACGGTGGTGCTCGCAACCTTCCTGAAGCTGTTCCAGTCCCGGAGGAGGCTGAGAACGCATCTTTCAATGATGAGTCTCTGCTATATTGGGACTTGCAAAGGGTGCCCTTCGATCCCAGTTTCAAAGCCTCAAAGCTGCACAAGTATTCCAGTGGGTCTGACCCCGGAGAATTTGCTCGTTCATATGCCCTGGCAATAGAAGCAAGCGGAGGGGTGCGTAACACTATGGCAAAGTATTTTCCCCTCGCTCTCGAAGGTGTGGCTCTCCGATGGTTCTGGTCCTTGAAGCCAGGATCGATAAATCCTGGGAGCAGTGAAAGAGGAAGTTTGTAAGCAACTTCCAAGGTACCTTTGTGGCTCCGATGTCGATGGGGAGCTTATTTCAGGTAAAGCAGCGAGCAGGGGAGACGCTTCGGGAGTACTTCACGCGCTTTGCCCACACCAAATCGCAGATCAAGGGCTTGTCTACCTCTTCAGTAGTCGACGCCGCTCGCGAAAGGGTGTTGAACCCATATCTCCTCAGCAAGCTTCATCGGAAGCCTGTGTCATCCATGGCACAGCTGATGGCATACTTCGAATAGTATGCCAAGGTGGAGGAAGGCTGTCTTCAACGAGCCGCAACACCTGCACCAGCCCTTCGGGAAGTGAAGGCGGAGCCCGAAGCCTCAACTTCTCTGCAACCCCCTCAAGACAATCGCTTCAACGATCACAGGCAGGGAAAGAAGCACTTCTGTTTGGAGGTGTTGAGCATCGCACCCTCCGTTCCGAAGGCACCTGCCAACTTTTAGCAGGCGCAAGGCTTCAAGGCTGGAGCACCGAAGCCCCAAGCGAGAGTACCTGGCAGGCACCAGAGTTTTTTCTGTTGCGTGCATGGCGACAACAGAAGCCATGACACGAAGGATTGCAAGGCGGTATTAACCCTTTGGGGTGAATACCTAGGAGGAAGTACCGGGCGGGGTACTTTGGATCGAACCCCTCTAGCGGCACGGTCGGAGCCTGTGCAAATCGTGGCCCGAGCCGATGTTCCCGAAGCCCCCATGCAGCTACCGGTGGCCAACATTATGCCACCACCGAAGCAGGAAGATCCACAAGACCGCGACAAGCTAGTGGTCCTGCCCATCTCCGGAGGGGGGACCCTCGGTAACATGTCCAAGAGGTCGCGGTGAGAATCCATCCGCGAAGTAGGACACATTGGGACCTCAAATTCTGCGGAGGTAATGCCCGAATGGTCTCATGTACCTATTTCCTTTACTGCCAGTGACATGGCGGGGGTGAAGTTCCCCTTTGCTAACCCCTTGGTCATTTCAGCAGATATAGCTGGGGTGGAAGTTCGAAGGGTCCTGGTGGACGGTGGAAGCTCTAGAGACATACTTTTTGTCCAGACCATTGACCAAATGTGCATACCTCGGAGGCATTTACTGCCAGTGGCTGTAGGACTGAAAGTAGCGACCAGAGGGGGGTGAATGGGCGCCTAAAAAATTCTTTCGAATCTATGGCCTGCTCCCAACACCCAACGCACCTCAAAAGACTAAGCAACAAAGCGTGAACAGATTGCCTAAGTCTAAAAGTATCTAGCCTAGAAAAGACTGGTGTGCTAGACAGAGAAACACCAATACATTGCTAATAGGCAGATAAATAAAATATTCAAGACATGACAAATCATACTTCTCAGCAGATGATCTAAGTGTACATGAAAAGAGATGAGAAGTTTACTGTTCAAATTTGTCTCCTGGTCGAAACTTGGCGAAGCCTGCTTCGCTGTGTCAAAGTCTGCTTCATAGAGTCGAAGCCTGCTTCGGAGTCCCTTGTCGAAGTCTACCGAAGGCTGTCGTGGAAGTCCCGAAGGTTTGTGGAAACTAGCCTAGTTCAAGTGTGACAAAGTGCGAAGTATGCTTCGAAGCGAAGTATGACAATATCGAAGCTTTCTTCGAACAATGTACTTCGAAGCCTGTACTTCGAATAGAAAGCTTCGAACAAGGTTCACAAAAGGGCAACCTTCGAAAGAGAAGCGAAGCTCAACATACAGCAGCAAGACAAAATCGAAGCCTACACTCTTCCTTCGAAGCTAGCTTGGTCGAGGTATGATAAACGAAGTGGTATCTTTCGACCCGAGGGCTAACTTCGAATGACAAACTTCGAACTCACAAACTGAGACCTTCCGAAAAGACAGCAGCAGAAAAACCTCACAGAACACACATCGAGCAAAGTCTACCAGAGAGACATCCTTCGGAGCTAACTTCGAAGCCTGTCAAAGTATTGACTATGTAAAGCTCGAGTCGGAGTACACCTTCGCACGAACTGTCGAAGTATGCTAATAGAACAGAAACGAAGCACAGAACATACTTCGAAGCTAGGTTCACAGTTCAAAATCGGAGCTGAAGGTTCATAGCAAAGCCTTCGAAGAAGTTAGGTCGAAGTCTGCTTCACAGAGCTAAAAGGGCTTCGCACCAGACATGGGGCTTCGCCAGAAACAGCCAGAGAAAAGCTAAGTCATGTCTACTCGATCAAAAAGGCTATGCAGTCAAAAGCAAGGCTAGAGTACTAGTGTACTATTGCTACAGGAAGTAGTACTACTTGCTACAGTACACAAGAACTTGTACTCACGTGAAGAACAAACCGAAGCAACCAGAGAAGCTTCTGCTCAGGAATAAAATGGCTACACACAAACCGAAAACTACAGGGCTATCAACTAGATGCAGCACACAAGAAGCAGGAATAAAAACATCCAGACATGAGATAAAAAACAAGATGAACTAAATCCTTGATTTAAAAGTGAATTTTTGAAAGGGTAGTCTAACCCTAGGGATTGGGGCCCTATTTATAGGCTGCCCAATGACCTAGAATATTCCACCAGCCCCTTAGGGTTTTTTAAAGACGCTGAAATAAAAGGAAAAGACTAAACTGCCCTTAGGATATTTTTACAGACTCGACTGACTGACTGTGGGCCTAGGGACAAAATAGTAAACTCCTATTTACAGATGACTTATCCGGAAGCTAAGCTTTCGTAGCGACTACGGCTTCTCTTTTGGATAGTCCGATACAAGATCAGCGGCCGTTAGTTTTGCGCCGAAACTGACAAAGCCTCCACCGACTTTGCACCAGGTACCCGGATTGGGCCGGCCCGACTCCGCAGCTCTCTTAGCCAGGGAATCGCTCACCGCCCATGCACCTGAGTCAATCCTGGTCAACAGCCCAATGGGTCTTCTGCTGCTTCTGGCCCATGTACCCGGATTGGGCCAGCCCGAGTTCACAGCTCTCTCAGCCCGATAGTCGCTTGCTGCTCGTGTACCTGAGTCACACGCGGCCCATGACGCAGCAGATCTTCTCTCTGACTATCGTTGACACTAACTCATCAGATCTGGAGCCATGAGGCCCACGCTATTCAGCATGGCTCCTCAATCTCCCCCTTGATGAGTGCATTGTCAACACTTCACTTCTTCAGCTCTTCAGTACCTGCGAACACATGTGGAAACACAAAAACAAAGCACAAGAAAACAGAGAAGAAGAAAAATAAAGTAAAAATTAACCCTAATGACCAATAGCCAAACAAAAATAAGAAACAGTCATTATGGTTAACCAAAGGTAAAAACTCAAAATGAGTGCAATCTCAGAATCATCAACAAGGATATTAAAAGAGTAAGTACAAACAGGACAAAAACTCCCCCTGAAACAAATCCCAGAGAAAGCCCAAACTCCCCCTTAAACTCTTCACCCAAAATTTCTCCCCCTTGTTGACAAGTGGACTCATCAAGCGAGACTAAATGCACTCTAAAGAGACACAGACTCCCCCTGAAATGCAACTGGGGTGCAGGTGGAGTGTAGAAAGCATGCTTCTCAAATATGATTGACTGCAATTACAACATCTAACAAGTATAGCAAAAGACATACTGTCTAAGACACATGGTGTGATCAGTGCAACAGATGATATCTTAAAGAAAGTCATTAGCACACATTTTTCAATTTTTGCAAACAAAAGCATCACCACATTTTCCAGATGATAAGCAAGGTAAAAATGAGATGAAGAGGCTAACTGATATCTACCAGGATAAGCATTGTTCGAAACAAAGTGCTTCAGCAAACTTGTTATCTTTGTAATGTTCAGGCTTTTTCATTTTCCTTTTTCATTTGTGCCAAGGGTTATTTGCATGTCAAACCTTATGCTAACCGACCCAGTCAAGCCTAGGCCAGAATTGGACCATCAGAAGCTTAAGACATTGGTCTTGGCATACACTACATTTGTCCAAGTTCATACCAAAGTGCTATAGTAAGCAGTCCTGAACAAAGTAATGCGACAAAGCAAACCCACTTGGATCTTTTCAACTCAAGCATAAAAAGGCATGGAATTTTCATTTATTTTTGATTTTTTATCATTTTTATAGCACATTTTCCATGTTTAAAGTATAAAGATGTTCAAGTTGCATATCTGCATCTATGTGAGGAACGAGCTACAAGGTATGTAACAGATAGCAAAAGCACTCAGCCTACTCATGCTAGTTACCAGAAGAAATGGTGATCATTTTTCAAGTTTAAAGCATAAAAGCCATGCATATGACAGATATCATACATATCAAGTGAACTGAATCAAAGCATGATCATTGACAAGTAATCAAAAGCATGTACCAGCTAGAATAAGTAAAGTAGTTCAATCATATAACAGAAGCAAGCTTAAAGCATGATATGTGAATATTAAAGATATGAACACACACAAAAAGATCCAAGAAAAGAGTAAAGAAGAAAGAAAACTGACGCAAAAATATCCTAAAAAGGATACACAACACCCAAATCCCCTCATAAACGCTCAAAGGTGGACTGATCTAGGGGTTTGGTGAAAATGTCAGCCAACTGATGATGGGTATCAACATGAACAAGGTCAATGACACCTTTTTCATATTGATCCCAAAGAAAATGAAAGTGCACATCAATGTGTTTGGTTTTTGAATGGAGACAAGGGTTTTCCCTACACTAATAGCACTGGTGCTGTCGCAAAACAAAGGAACGCTGGTAGGAAAGAACAACCCAAAATCTCACAGAGTGGAAATCATCCAAACCAACTATGAGCAGCAGCTAGCAGCAGCTACATACTCAGCCTCAGTGGTCAAAAGAGCAACTCCAGATTGCTTTCGAGAAGACAAAGAGACAAGAGAGGAACGAAGAAACTGGCAAGTACCGGAAGTCGACTTGCGATCCAACCGGCACCCACCAAAGTCAGCGTCCGAAAAGCCAGATAAATCAAGAGATGATGATGCTGAATAGTAAAGACCAAGATCAGGCGCATAGGTAAGATACTTGAAGATGCGCTTGACAGCCTGCCGATGAGACGCGCGTGGGGGCTTGATTCAACCCATATAAAGCTTTTTGCAATTTAAAAACATGTCGAGGAAACTTAGGGTTCTCGAAACCGGGGGCTGCCTAACATAAACCTCCTCTTCTATGTACCCGTTCAGAAAAGCACTCTTGACGTCCATTTGAAAAAGCTTAAAACCCTTCGAAACGGCAAAATCTAAAAGAATGCGAATGGACTCAAGACGGGCAACATGAGCGAAGGTTTCATCAAAGTCAATACCTTCCTTCTGGCAAAAACCCAGGGCAACTAGTCGAGCTTTGTTGCACACCACAACCCCATCTTCACCTTGCTTGTTCTTGAACACCCACTTGGTGCCTATGGGTTTGCATCCTGGTGGCGGCTCAACTAGTATCCAAACCCGATTACGGACAAAATTCTCAATCTCTTCTTGCATAGCGTTAATCCAATTAGAATCAGAAAGAGCATGATAAACGTCTCTGGGCTCAAAAGATGCAACAAAAGCAGATTCAGCAAACAAAGCAAGAGAGGTACTAGATGAACGCAAAGTTCTCTCAGTCAAATCACCAATGATGAGCTTTGAGGGGTGATCACGCTGAACTGCTCGGGATCCCTGGTGATCTGAAGTCACCTCACCGGAGTCAGCAGCAGGCACCTCTGGACTCGACTGAGGGGGCTCGATCGAAGTGGAAGAAGTGATCAGAGGTCCGCCCTCATCCTCAGTCGAAGTCTCAGAAGGTGTGGGCTTTGCAGGAGGTGTGATATGACCACGCTGACCACTCCAACCTCTACACCGACCACTTTGACCACAGCGACTCCAATACATGTTTTTGATGGACCAATTACACGCAGTCGAGCTAAGAAGGTTCAATAAGAGGTGCACGCGCTACTTTGTGAAATTCATTTTACTATTAATGAGAGTTATATACTACCTAAGTCGTGTACATTGCTAATGCTCAGGTTTACCAAGAAGGATGACAAGAACTCACAAGGAAATGGACACATAGAAGAATCATGCTCGAACCAAGCCAGTCCTATAGGATCGTCTCAAAGAAATAATCATAACTTTCGATTTCCAAAAGCTATGAAGGCAAATGAGCACTTGTTTGAAAACTCTTGAAGTCTAGTTTCCAATGAATTGAACCCCCACCAGTTTGAAGTTTGCATGAAGGCGTCCAACCAGTTTTAGTGCTTGCTGGTCCGAAGGTCAACAGTCGGCATGAAGTCAATGTTCTCGTATTAAAACTGTATCATTCTACAGAGTTCCATGGTGCATATTCTACATGGTGTGAAATCTTATCAAGTCACCTTTCCCACGGATCCAACCGTTCGTGAATTGAAGCTTCCAAGGAGGAGTTATTGCTGAAATACCGAGGACCGCTTAGAAGACCAACAGCCACGCGGAAACTCTCCAGAAGCTGATTCGTTTTCACATAGTTCGCCTAGTCTTTTCTTTTGGTGTTTGCACCTATCTTCGAGGTCTACTCCTTGTATAAATACCCCCTAGATCCAATGTAACAACACTTTTGATTATGGAATACAGAACCCCTTGTTCAGCTGCGTGCTAACAAATTCAGAGAGATCTCTACCTTCCTTGCTCTTGTGATTTCCTTCGCGGAATTACAGAAGCGGCGACTTCATCCGCTCCTAATTGGTGCTCCTACTCCCTTCAAGGTCCTCCTTGATTGATTGTAGGCAGTGTTGGTTGGTTCTTTGAGAGTGTGGTTGGGCGAATCCTCGATTTATGTTGCCGGTTAAAGACGGTGGTTGGCTTCGAGTTTTATTTGCCAGGTTGCACTAGTTATCGCTGCTTGCAGCAAGTTATCTGGCTATTCTACAGCTAGTTATCTGAAGATCCATCCTACGTCATGAAGATCGGGACCCCATGACGCATCATCTGGTATCAGAGCTGATCGGTTTCCACGGTAGGATTCTTTACCCTTAGCTACATATATTTTGTTTCGTCCTATCCACCAAAAGCCAAATATATATATATATTGTTTAGCCCTTTGTTTCAATCTATTATTTTAGTGAGTTCAGTTAATTTTCAGTCCATTAGAGTCTTTGTTTTAGTTGCTGATCATTTTCCGTCGTGTGTCCTTTGAGCCTCTTATATATCTGGTCATTGTGTTCAGTTCTATAAAAAAAGGTAAAAGAAAGAAAAGTTCAAAAAAAGGAAAGTTGAGAAAAATTGTGAAAGAAAAGTTTAAAGATCAGTTCGTTTGAGACCACAGTTGCTGAAAGTTTGTGTTTCAAGTTGTGCAACCAGATCGCTATCTTTTGTTGGTACAAAAATTTTGGTTGGGTTTGATTGCAACACTTGCATCCCAATCATACTCATTGTTTGCATCAATCTGAGATTTTCTTTGCGCGTGTGTGTGATCCATTTACATCTTTAGCATTTTGAGATCAGCACTAAGCAGGGAACCTCTAGTTTGGATTGTTACTTAACTTTACAACAACTAGAATTCAGATTGCATTCCTTGTTTGTAATCCCCACCAAGCTCCACATAAAAGCCATCATAATTGGTACTCTCTGGTCTTGTATTCGCTTAACCATCGCTCTCGGTACCACCAAACATTTTGTTTCTCTGTAACCCGCAGGAACTTCACTGAGCCTCGGTTGGTAAGAGAAGTGATATTGAGAGATCCCACATGTATTTTTATTCCACATATACTCTTGTTCCTTTGTTGTCACTAATTTTACAGAAAGATGGGTGACGACGTTGAGGTCGATGATTGTGTCACCATGGCACAATTTAATGAATTCAAGCAAAGTCTAGAAGAGAGACAAGATCGGTTGGCCCAAGATCTTCAAACCATACTAAATGAAATTAGGGGACGTCGTCCACCTAATGATGGGGCAAGCACCCATGGTGAAGAAGGTGATGATAGTGATGGAAGAGGAGGAAGAAGAGGACGGAGGAACCGAAGTGCAGCACATGGAAGAGGGAGGGGCTGGAATCGAAGAAATGAAGACACTGAAGAATCCGAATCTGAAAATGATGATAATCATTCCCATCATGATCGCCGACATCATAGAGGAGGCCATCGTGAAGAAAGGCTTGGTAAACTGAAATTTACCATGCCAAAATTTGATGGAGGATCTGATCCTGAAGCTTATTTCACTTGGGAGTTGAAGGTCGACAAGATCTTTCGCTTGCATAATTATACAGAAGAGAAGAAGTTGGCTATGGCATCTCTAGAGTTTGAACGATATGCTCTGATTTGGTGGGAGCAACTTCTCCAAGATCGTGAAGAATATGGAGAACATCCTATTGCCACATGGGCAGAGATGAAACGTGAAATGAGAAGACGTTTCGTGCCGAAGCATTATCGGCGTGATCTTTTTGATAAACTGCAGAATTTGAAACAAGGAAGTTATTCTGTTGAAGAGTATTATAAAGAGATGGAGAAGGCTATGATTAGAGCCAACGTATATGAAGATGAAGAACAAACTATGGCACGATTCATGGCTGGGTTGCATCGAAATATTCAACGCATTGTTGAGTTTCAGTCGTACCGTCGTCTTATTGATTTGGTACATCAAGCCACCAAAGCTGAACGCCAACTGTAGCAAGATACCAAGAGCAGTAAGTCTTTGCCTTTTGGTACGAGGACTATGTCTAGAGGAAGCAAGTTAAATTCCAAGTTTAGTGCTGCACCGTCAGCTGCGAAAGGTTCATTTGGAGGCTCACGTTCTAATGCTCAAAGTAATTTTAGTTGGAAGAACTCTGCTGCCCCGAGCACGAGTTCCAAACCAGTAGCTTCCACCTCCACTTCATTGGGTTCTACATCCAAGAGCAGTGGGATTCAGTGTTTCAAGTGTGGAGGTCGTGGACATGTTGCTAGAGAGTGTCCAAATAATAGAGTGATCATTGTAAATGATAATGGAGAGTACGAATCAGCCAGTGAAGAGGAAGATATAGAAGAAGAAGCCCATGAAGAAGAGGAACATACCGGCTGTGATTTTGAGCAAGGTGCTGCTCTTGTGGTGGCACCAATATTGAGTGTTCAGATGAAGGAAGCTGAGAACGGCCAGCGGCATAATTTATTTTAGACAAGAGCCAAAGTGCAAGATAAAGTAGTGAAGATAATCATTGATGGAGGAAGCTGCCATAATCTTACTAGTCGTGAGATGGTTGACAAGCTTGGTCTGAAACTTCTGCGACATCCTCATCCATATCATGTCCAATGGCTGAATGATTCTGGTGACATCAAGATTGGATACAAGGTAAAAGTTCCCTTCAAGATTGGTGAATATGTTGACACGGTAGAGTGTGATGTGGTACACATGTCCGTATGTCACATGCTACTCGGGAGGCCATGGCAATATGATCGATATACTCAACATTGTGGGAGAACAAATCAGTACACTCTAGATTTGAAGGGGAGGAAGTTTGTACTGAAACCTATGACACCACAGCAAATTCTTGCTGAGCATTTGCAAAAGAGCTCTAGTGTGAGAGATGAGAACGGAAAGGAAGAGAAAAAGAATTCGAGTGCCTTCCACAAATCAGAGAGTGAGAGCCACCAGCCCAATATGAGAAAAAAATTGAGAGATCAAAAGAAAGAAGAAAAAAAAATTTAGTCATGTTAGCCACAAAATCTGAGATGAGAGAAGTAAGGAACAACCCAGATCAAGTACTCTTTGTACTTGTGTGCAAAGACATTTTAGTGTCAGCTAACGATAACACCTCTTTTCCTAGTATGGTGTCTCATCTTTTGCAGGAATATGAGGACGTTTTTCCAAAGGAAACCCGAATGGATTACCTCCTGTACGTGGGATTGAACATTAGATCGATCTTATTCCAGGGGCTGCTCTTCCAAATCGACCACCATACCGCATTAATCCTGAAGAAACAAAGGAGATACAAAGGCAAGTACAAGAACTTCTCGATAAAGGTTATGTTCGTGAAAGCTTAAGTCCTTGTGTTGTTACTGTTATTTTAGTACCAAAAAAGATGGTTCTCGGAGGATGTGTGTTGATTGTAGAGCCATAAATAACATCACTATTCGCTATCGCCATCCTATTCCTCGATTAGAAGACATGCTTGATGAATTAAGTGGTTCCATAATATTCACTAAAATTTATTTGAAAAGTGGGTACCATCAAATAAGAATGAAAGCTGGAGATGAATGGAAAACTGCTTTTAAAACAAAATTTGGGCTGTTCGAATTGCTAGTTATGCCTTTTGGTTTGACTAATGCTCCAAGTACTTTTATGAGATTGATGAACCATGTTTTGAGAGCCTTCATTGGAAAATTTGTGGTTGTTTATTTTGATGATATCTTAATTTACAGCAAGTCTTTTGACGCGCACATGAATCATATTCGACAAGTCCTAGATGAGCTCCGAAAGGAGAAATTATTTGCTAATCTTGAGAAGTGCAGTTTTTGCACAGACCATGTTGTGTTCCTTGGCTTTGTTGTTTCAGGAAAAGGAATTGAAGTGGATGAAACCAAGGTGAAAGCCATCAAGGATTGGCCAACTCCAACGAATGTAAGTCAAATAAGAAGCTTTCATGGTCTAGCTGGATTTTATAGGAGATTTGTTAAAGATTTTAGTACCATTGCTACTCCCTTAAATGAATTAACAAAGAAAGGTGTTGAATTTAAATGGGGAAGTTCACAAGAAAATGCTTTTCAAGAATTAAAGAAACACTTAACTGAAGCACCATTGCTTGTTCTTCCTGATTTCACTAAAACTTTTGAAGTAGAATGTGATGCCAGTGGAATTGGCATAGGAGGGGTTTTAATACAGCAAGGCAAACCTGTAGCATATTTTAGTGAAATGTTGGGAGGTGCTCAATTGAATTATTCTGTATATGATAAAGAATTGTATGCTTTGGTGCGTGTACTTGAAACATGGCAGCATTATTTATGGCCAAAAGAGTTTGTTATCCATTCCGATCATGAAGCTTTAAAGTATTTGAAAGGCCAAGCAAAACTGAACCGACGCCATGCCAAATGGGTTGAGTTCATCGAGACATTTACATATATTGTGAAGTATAAGAAAGGTAAGGACAATGTGGTTGCTGATGCTTTGTCTAGAAAAATTGTGTTGCTAAACCAACTTGAGGTGAAGGTTATAGGTCTTGAATGTTTGAAAGACATGTATAATGATGACCCTGAATTTTCAGAACCATACACTCATTGTAAAGATGGAAAAGGTTGGGAAAAGTATCATATGCATGATGGATTTTTGTTTTGGGCTAACAAGCTTTGTGTTCCAAATTCTTCGGTTAGATTGCTTCTATTGCAGGAGTCCCATGGAGGAGGATTGACAGGTCATTTTGGACAAAAGAAAACCTATGAGCTGCTAGGTGATCACTTCTATTGGCCCAAGATGAGGAGAGACGTCATCCGGTTCGTGGAGCGCTGCATCACTTGTCACAAAGCTAAGTCTAAACTGAACCCTCATGGTTTATACACTCCTCTACCTGCTCCTAAAATTCCTTGGGAAGACATAAGTATGGATTTTGTTCTGGGACTGCCTAGAACTCAGAGAGGAAAAGATTCTGTTTTTGTTGTGGTTGATAGATTTTCAAAGATGGCTCATTTATCCCTTGTAACAAGAGCGACGATACTTCACATGTTGCTAATTTATTTTTCAGGGAAATTGTGAGGTTGCATGGGGTGCCTAAGACCATTGTATCTGATCGTGATGTCAAGTTTGTGAGCTACTTCTGGAAAACATTGTGGTCCAAGCTGGGGACCAAGCTTCTATTCTCGACCACTTGTCATCCTCAAACCGACGGACAAACTGAAGTGGTGAATTGAACCCTGTCGATGTTGCTGCGAACCATGGTGAAAAAGAACCTGAAAGATTGGGAGGACTTCTTGCCTCATGTGGAGTTTGCTTATAACAGGGCAGTACATTCTACCACTAACTTGTGTCCTTTTGAAATTATTTATGGGTTCAAACCCATTGCTTCGATAGATTTGTTGCCTTTCCCATTACAGGAGAGAACCAATATGGAAGCCTCCAAGCGTGCTGCACATGTCAAGAAGATACATGAGAAAACAAAAGAAGCAATCGAGCTAAAGGCGACACGTAAGGCTGCAAGTATGAACAAGCATAGAAAGAAGGTGTCGTTTGAACCAGGTGATTTGGTGTGGATTCACTTGCGTAAAGATCGCTTTCCTGATAAGCGCAAGTCCAAGCTGATGCCACGAGGGGATGGTCCATTTCGTGTTCTTGCCAAGATCAATGATAATGCATACAAGATTGACCTTCCACCAAGCTATGGCGTGAGCAACTCCTTCAATGTTGCTGACCTATCAGCATTCACAAGTGAAGACATTTTAGAGTCGAGGACGACTCCTTTTCAAGAGGGGGAGGATGATATGACCATGCCGACCACTCCAACCTCTACACCGACCACTTTGACCACAGCGACTCCAATACATGTTTTTGATGGACCAATTACACGCAGTCGAGCTAAGAAGCTTCAACAAGAGGTGCACGCGCTACTTTGTGAAATTCATTTTACTATTAATGAGAGTTATATACTACCTAAGTCGTGTACATTGCTAATGCTCAGGTTTACCAAGAAGGATGACAAGAACTCACAAGGAAATGGACACATAGAAGAATCATGCTCGAACCAAGCCAGTCCTGCAGGATCGTCTCAAAGAAATAATCATAACTTTTGATTTTCAAAAGCTATGAAGGCAAATGAGCACTTGTTGGAAAACTCTTGAAGTCTAGTTTCCAATGAATCTAACCCCGACCAGTTTGAAGTTTGCATGAAGGCGTCAGACCAGTTTTAGTGCTTGCTGGTCCAAAGGTCAACAGTCTGCATGAAGTCAATGTTCTCGTATTAAAACTGTATCATTCTACAGAGTTCCATGGTGCATATTCTACATGGTTTGCTGAAATACTGAAGACCGCTCAGAAGACCAACAGCCACGCGGAAACTCTCCAGAAGCTGATTCGTTTTTCACATAGTTCGCCTAGTCTTTTCTTTTCGTGTTTGCACCTATCTTCGAGGTCTACTCCTTGTATAAATACCCCCTAGCACCATTGTAATCGGCACTTTTGATTATAGAATATAGAACCCCTTGTTCAGCTGCGTGCTAACAAATTCAGAGAGAGATCTCTACCTTCCTTGCTCTTGTGATTTCCTTCGCGGGATTACAGAAGCGGCGGCTTCATCCGCTCCCAATTGGTGCTCCTACTCCCTTCAAGGTCCTCCTTGATTGATTGTAGGATGTGTTGGTTGGTTCTTTGAGAGTGTGGTTGGGCAAATCCTCGATTCAGGTTGCCGGTTAAATACGGTGGTTGGCTTCGAGTTTTATTTGCCAGGTTGCACTAGTTATCGCTGCTTGCAGCAAGTTATCCGGCTATTCTACAGCTAGTTATCTGAAGATCAATCCTACGTCGTGAAGATCGGGACCCCGTGACGCATCAAGGTGCAGAAGGCCCACCCTCATGAGAAGCTGGAGTATCCTCATCTTCCTCGAAGATGGACTCTCCGAGCTCACCATCACCAGAAAGCTCAAAAGGAGTCAAAGAAGGCAAGGACTCATCAAATGAAACCTCACAAGTCTCGACAAGCTGCTGGGATTCGAGGTTCCAAATACGAAAACCTCGAGAATGTAAAGCATAGCCAAGAAAAACACCGTCCCAGCAACGAGACTCAAACTTGTCCAAATGCCCTCCCTTCTTGAGCACAAAGCACTTGCAGCCAAACGCTCGCAAGTGGCTCACCTTGGGCTGTCTGCCAAACCGCAACTCATATGAGGTGTTACCAAGGTAAGCTCTAAGAAAAATGCGGTTGGCCAGATAGAAAGTCGTGTTCATGGCTTCGGCCCAAAAACGCCTAGGAGTCATATGCTCATCGAGCATCGTCCTGGCCATCTCGACTAGTGTGCGGTTCTTTCGTTCCACAACGTCGTTCTGTGGGGGAGTGTAAGGAGCAGAAAACTGATGGTCAAGACCCTGATCACTACAGAAGCTGACGAACTGAGAGTTCTTGAACTCAGAGCCGTTGTTAGAGTGAATTGCTCGCATCCGACCATTGTTCTCATTCTTCAGCTTCAAAATCAGGTCATGAACAAACTGAAAAGTTTCATCCTTAGACTCCAAAAAGAAAACCCACGAAAATTGAGAAAAATCGTCAACAATCACAAGTGCGTACCACTTACCACCGACTGAGCGTACCCGAGCTGGACCGATAGTGTCCATATGTAGCAACTTGCCCGGATACGAAGTCATCACCTGAGTCACAGGTGAGTGAGAAGTGGCAACCATTTTCCCATGACGACAAGGATGACAAACTAGATCTTTCTCCATTTTAAGCTTGGGCAATCCTCGGATGAGGTCCATAGAGCTTAACCTAACTAGCAGATCAAAACTCAAATGACCTAACCTCCTATGCCACTTCTAGAGCTCAAAAGAAGATCAAGCGATCAAAGAGCGAGAAGGGCCAAAAGAACTAGAGAAGTCAATTCGAAAAACTTTACCAAAAGGTAAGATCTGGCAAATCAAGGACCCTCTAGAATCAAACACAGAAGAATTGCCCTTCTTAAAACGCACCTCCAAACCATCCTCAAGAAGTTGCGAAACCGAAATCAAATTGAAGTTCAAGTTTCCGACCAGAGCAATGTTCTTCAAAGAAAAATGGTCTGAAATGCGAATTGAGCCAATGCCACTTACTTTCCCTTGACCACTATTCCCGAAAGTGATGTACTCTTTGGAGCTCAGGGGAGTGAGACTGGAGAACCATCTGCGATGTCCCGTCATGTGACGAGAGCATCCTGAGTCCATGATCCAAACGTCCTCCAGTCCCCGATCCTGCACAATCAGTGGTTGTAAGGGGGAGAAAATGGTCCGGCACCAGGTTTAGTAAAAGAACTAAACCAGTGTCGAGCCATCTGCTCAAAAGACGGAAAGGAAAAACAATCAGAAGAGTTTGGACCAAAACGTGGCTCAAAGCGCGGTCCTTGGTTCTGCCTAAAGCCTCAGCCACGAGGTCCAGGACCATAGCCAACATGGCCTGGAGCTCTGCCGGAACGGACACCACCATCTGGAGCACTGGCATGAAAGTCGTCTCCTCTACCACCACCTACACGACGCGGCTTGGCCTCCAGCCTCTCCCCGCGTCGAGGAACACGCAGTCTACCACCCTGCTAGTAGAACTGCTCCTGACCACCACAAGCATGCTCTGCTCTCTCAACTCGCTTCCTCCTGAAGCAAAACTCCGCAAGATGCCCTTCTCTCTGACAATACTCACAATGGTAGGTGGTCTTCTTGGGACGTGGTTGAGGCTTGGGGTTTTTGGGCTTAGTGGTGTTTGGTGTAGTCTTCTTGGGTTGAGAGGGTCCAGGAAGAGAGTCAAGAGAAGTGTGGAGGTGTTTGGGCTTTGGAACCCAGATGGGCTTCTTGGGTGAAGCTTTGGACTGTTCTTGGATTACTCCATCCTTGGGCTGACTAGCCTGGAAAGACTTAGTGGAGTGAGTCTTGGGATATCCCTGCTCTGGAGTCATTTTACTCCACTCCACTGCCCGGCTAATAGCACTCTCAAAGTCAGCCTTGGTGTAGGTGTACCCTACCCCAAACCCATCCTGCCTCTTGAACTGCTGGATCATCATGCCGAGCTGTGGCTCTCTGGCACTGATCCAACTCAAGATAGAACGAAGGTAAAAGTTCTCATTCTGAGAATCAGCTAGCTCCTCTTTCAAGGAAGCTAGAACCTCCACCTGAGACAAGCAGGTCTCACACTCGCTATCTACCTAGACAGACTTCTCGTCTTTCAGCTTAATCAACTCCAGTCTAAGAGACAGGCAGTTCTCATAGACAGTGGGTGGAACTGACAGTGTCTCAAGCTCTAGCCTAGTCTATGCCAGCTCAGCTCTCATTCTCTCCAAATCACCCAAATGCGCATCGCCCTTGGCTTTCAGCTCAGCTAGACTAGCTAGATGAGATGGGCAATCAGCACAGGGCGCGACGATAGTGGCTTGAGCATCTTTCAGCTCCAGCTGAGCACTTTCAAGCTCAGTGGCCAAAGCGTCCCTCTCATCAACCCTTTCTGTGTACCTGGACTTCAGAGTCGACAGGTCACACAGAAGCACCTCACACTTTGGGCACTCACTGCTATCACCCAAGCAAGGGGAAGAAGATAGACTCTCAATTCTACCGTTGGCCACGACAAGCTCACTCTCTAACTCATCTATCCTCTTCTTAGCCCCCCTAAGCAGTTTTTCCCGATATTTTAACTCCTGACTATTGCTTTCAAGTAAATCAACGATTTCGCGTTCATAAGATGATACCTTTTCATTGTCGTTGTCGTTGGAGTCATCGGAGGAGCCCTTATCTTCCTTATCCCCAAGAGCCATTGAGCAGAAGCTCTTGCGGGATCTTCGGCGCTGATGTGAGCAGCTCTTCGGTCTGTCCCCGAAGGCCATGAAGCAAAGACCTGACGGATCGTCCTTGTCCTTCCCCTTCCTGATGATGATCTCCTCATCGCTTGAGCTCGATGAAGAGGAAGAAGATGTGGACCGCTTGGAGTAGCTCTTCTCCATCTCGGCGATGAAGGCCTTTTCGCGCTTCTTGTTCTCTCGCCGGTAGTCCTTCAGGGCTTTTCTGCAGAATCTGGTCTTTGGCTTGCCCTTGTTGAAGGAGGAGTCGTCGTGCTTGCCGGAGTCGTGGAAGCCACCACCGGTGCCCTTCTTGTGACCATTGCGCTTGGGGCAGTCGGCGATGAAGTGTCTTGGGTCACCACACTCAAAGCACCCAGATTTTGTGTCGTGTCTCTTGAACATCCTCTTGTCATAAACACGACGCACCCGGTTGTTAAAAAGACACAAATCGTCATCTCCCAAAGACTTAAGCTGGTCCTCAGTGATAGACATCAAAGAGAACCCAACACAGCTCACAGAAGAAGGATCAACAGAAGGTGTAGCAAGAGCCAGAGACTTTGATCCAGAGCCAGTGAGATTTGATCTCAACTTGATATCAACCTCGGTGGCCTTTAGCTTGCTAAACAACTCAGAAATGGTCAAGGTATCATAAGATGTGCTCTCAATGATAGAGGAAACCTTGATCTCCCAGATCTTTGGGTCCAAGGTATGGAGAACCTTGAGCGCCTGCTCGTGATCTGAGACTAACTGAGCACCCTCAGCCTTGTTTTCCCGAAGCTTGTTTATGATCGATTGAAAACGACCAAACAACGCTTCAACAGATTCACCCGGCTTTTGTGTGAAATTTTCATATTCACGCCGGTAGGTCTGATAGAGCCGAGCCTTGACCTGGGCTGTTCCCTCATGGTGTGCCTTGAGGGTAGCCCAGACCTCTCTCGAAGTGGAGAGATGGCTCACACGCTCAAACTCAGTGGGACCTAAACCAGAAAACAAAATGTTCACAACCTTACTATTGTTCAGATGCTGGGCAATGATACCAGGAATACCATGCTCAGCAACTGGCAATATAACGAACGTAGCGTGAACGCAAATGTCCCAGATGTCTGAGCCTTGGCTCATAAGATAGGCTCGCATGCGAGTCTTCCAATAGTTATAGCCATAAGCTTCTAAGGACGGGACCTTGCCAGGAGACGTTATGATCACTACTGGTGTATAGAACTAGTTAAGGTATGGAAAAACCCTAACCAGGCTCTGATACCACTTGTAGGACCGAAAGTAGCGACCAGAGGGGGGTGAATGGGCGCCTAAAAAATTCTATCAAATCTATGGCCTGCTCCCAACACCCAACGCACCTCAAAAGACTAAGCAGCAAAGCGTGAACAGATTGCCTAAGTCTAAAAGTATCTAGCCTAGAAAAGACTGGTGTGCTAGACAGAGAAACACCAATACAGTGCTAATTGGCAGATATACAAAATATTCAAGACATGGCAAATCATACTTCTCAGCAGATGATCTAAGTGTACATGAAAAGAGATGAGAAGTTTACTATTCAAATTTGTCTCCTGGTCGAAACTTGGTGAAGCCTGCTTCGCTGTGTCGAAGCCTGCTTCGCAGAGTCGAAGCCTGCTTCGGAGTCCCTTGTCGAAGTCTACCGAAGGCTGTCGTGGAAGTCCCAAAGGTTTGTGGAAACTAGCCTAGTTCAAGTGTGACAAAGTGCGAAGTATGCTTCGAAGCGAAGTATGACAGTATCAAAGCTTTCTTCGAACAATGTACTTCGAAGCCTGTACTTCGAACAGAAAGCTTCGAACAAGGTTCACAAAAGGGCAACCTTCGAAAGAGAAGCGAAGCTCAACATACAGCAGCAAGACAAAATCAAAGCCTGAATTCTTCCTTCGAAGCTAGCTTGGTCGAGGTATGATAAACGAAGTAGTATCTTTCGACCCGAGGGCTAACTTTGAATGACAAACTTCGAACTCACAAACTGAGACCTTCCGAAAAGACAGCAGCAGAAAAACCTCAGAGAACACACATCGAGCGAAGTCTACCAGAGAGACATGCTTCGGAGCTAACTTTGAAGCCTGTCAAAGTATTGACTACGTAAAGCTCGAGTCGGAGTACACCTTCACAAGAATTGTCGAAGTATGCTAACAGAACAGAAATGAAGCACAGAACATACTTCGAAGCTAGGTTCACAGTTCAAAATCGGAGCTGAAGGTTCATAGCAAAGCCTTCGAAGAAGTCAGGTCGAAGCCTGCTTCACAGAGCTAAAAGGGCTTCGCACCAGACATGGGGCTTCGCCAGAAACAGCCAGAGAAAAGCTAAGTCATGTCTACTCGATCAAAAAGGATATGCAGTCAAAAGCAAGGCTAGAGTACTAGTGTACTGTAGCTACAGGAAGTAGTACTACTTACTACAGTACACAAGAACTAGTACTCACGTGAAGAACAAACTGAAGCAACTAGAGAAGCTTCTGCTCAGGAATAAAATGGTTGCACACAAACCGAAAACTGCAGGGCTATCAACTAGATGTAGCACACAAACAGCAGGAATAAAAACACCCAGACACGAGATAAAAAACAAGATGAACTCACAGCAAACATCCTGGCGGCGCACGCATGAACAGGAGAGAGAGAGAACGCAAGAAACAAGATGACCCAATCCTTGATTTAAAAGTGAATTTTTGAAAGGGTAGTCTAACACTAGGGATTGGGGCCCTATTTATAGGCTGCCCAATGACCTAGAATATTCCACCAGCCCCTTAGGGTTTTTTACAGACACTGAAATAAAGGAAAAGACTAAACTGCCCTTAGGATATTTTTACAGACTCGACTGACTGACTGTGGACCTAGGGACAAAATAGTAAACTCCTATTTACAAGTGACTTATCCGGAAGCTAAGCTTTCGTAGCGGCTACGGCTTCTCTTCTGGACAGTCCGATACAAGATCAGCGGTCGTCAGTTTTGCGCCGAAATTGACAAAGCCTCCGCCGACTTTGCACCAGGTACCCGGATTGGGCCGGCCTGACTCCGCAGCTCTCTCAGCCAAGCAATCGCTCACCACCCATGTACCTGAGTCAATCTTGGTCAACAGCCCAGTGGGTCTTCTGCTGCTTCTAGCCCATGTACCCGGATTGGGCCAGCCCGACTTCGCAGCTCTCTCAGCCCGACAGTCGCTCGCTGCCCGTGTACCTGAGTCACACGTGGCCCATGACGCAGCAGATCTTCTCTCTTCTTCTGTCCTCTTTGACTATCATTGACAATGGCTCATCACATCTGGAGCCATGAGGCCCACGCTATTCAGCATGGCTCCTCAGCGGCCCGGCCACTTCAAGGTTTCGCGGGTCCGCCTCTCAATGCCCTCGGCCAAATAGGCCTCGAGATTGCCTTCGGAGAGGGGCCTTTGGCCAAGGTAGAGGAGGTGATCTTCGATGTCGTCGACGCCCCCTATGCCTACAATGCAATCTTCGGACGGGGGATGCTGAACCAGTTCGGAGCTATAGCACATCACAACTATCTGTGTCTCAAGATGTC
>JAAALK010000118.1:0-51874 GCA_019279435.1 Zizania palustris | reverse complement strand
TTGATGGGAGTTCAGCTTATCCATCTACCCTACAGCACTTTACCGTGTATAACCTTGTTTATAATACCGAATAGTTTCTACTTTGTCAGTTGTAATGTAGGGGTAAATAGGTCTTTTCCTTATGCCTTTTTCCCTATAAATACCCCCCATTGTACCTTGTAAGGGGATCCAGAACTAGTTGTTCAAACATACACATTCGGACCTCTTGAGCTATTATCCTTTACGGAGGCTCGAGTTCATCCTAAAGCACAAACCTCTTGTTTGTTCGTTCTTGATTACCGAGAACCTGTTGGCGTAACTTTTACGCTAACAGTCAACAAAGAGACTGTTCTTGAACTCAGTGCCATTATCACTTCAAATGAATTTCAATGCACTAGGGAGTTCAGTAAAAACTCTCAAAGCCAAGCTCTGAAAGTGTGAAAACACTTCATCCTTGCCGGTAAGAAAGAAGACCCAAGAGTAGCGAGAGAAATCGTCGACAATGACTAACACATATCACTTGCCACCTAAAGAACTAACCCGAGAAGGACCTACAGTGTCCATGTGGAGAAGTTCTCCGGGTTGTTCAGTCATCACCATGGTGACTAGCGAGTGCGAAGCGGCAATCATTTTTCCATGTCGACATGGAGCACAAACTAAATTCTTCTCAAACTTGAGCTTGGGCAATCCTCGGATCAGACCTAGGGCACTCAGACGAGCAAGCAACTCAAAGCTCATATGCCCTAGTCTCCTGTGCCACTTCCAAAGCTCTGAAGTCGAATGTGCAACAAGACAATGAGAAGAACCAGATGACTCAGAAAAATCAGCTTCAAAAATTCTCCCAACTCTAAAGATCTTACAAACCACAATTCCATCCGAATTGAGTTCTTGCGAAGTATCGCGATGAAATCGCACTTCGAAGCCTTCATCGAGCAATTGAGATACAGAAAGCAAATTATATCCCAAGTTTTCAACCAAAGCAACATCTTTGAGAGTGAAATTCGAGTTGATTCTTACCACACCTTTACCTTTCACTCTACTCCTTCGATTGTTGCCGAAGGTGATATGTTCCCTTAGCTTGGTTGTTGTGAGGCTGGAGAACCATGCTGCATCTCCGGTTATATGGCGCGAACAACCGGAGTCCATGATCCACGTGCCCTCCAAGCCTCGGTCCGGCGCATACACATGATAAGAAATCTCGATCGCTCAGTGCTGGGGTGAGTGAATACATGACGAGGCATCCAACACTGAGTGATACGAGTAGTAGACATAATAAAATTAGACTGTCTACGCAAAGGATAATCATAATGATGCAAAGTGAGAGGTCTACCTACATGCTGTGATCCAAAAGCATGACGAGGTCTCCTATTCTGACGAGGTACAAAGCTACTCGCACGGGGTCTACCACCGTATAGAACATGGTGAACACCTCGAGGAGCAAAACCTCTCCGAGTAGTATGAGGAGCCTCAAAAACAGGACGAGAGTAAAACTCAGACTCATGCATACCTAAAGATTGGTAGTGCATGTTCTGGAACCTCATCGCCTGAGAGCGTCGCTCATCGTTGATGTGACGAAAACAGAACCCAACCAGATGACCCACCCGCTGACAATAGGAACAATGAAAAATTCTCCTATGGGCACTCTCATGGGTCATAGGAGCAACTCTCACAGGCTCCTTGGGCTTCTTCTGTGTGGTTTTCTTGGGAGGAATTTTCTTGGCATGAGTGGTTTTCTTTGGGGTTTGGGTAGGCTTTTTGGCTGATGGTGTGTCTAACAGAGCTCTCTCTTTCTATAAGGTAGTGGGTGAGGTAAAAACAGTTTTGTTCTCACTGTCTGAAGGAATCCTCTCAAAACCCAATCCCAGAGCTAACCCTGCCCTGTCAGCACACATCTTGGTTTTGGCCAAAAGCAAGTCCATCCTACCCTTTCCTTCAGTGCATTTGTTAACCACAGAAAGAAGGTATTCGTTTTCAGTCATGAGGTTCTCAGCTCGCTCTCTAACAGTGCCTAGCTGGTCCTTAAAGGTTATGCAAGTGTCATACACGGGTTGCACATCCTTAGAACTATCGGCCCTCTCCAATCTAGCCTCTAAATCATGAACATGCTTATCACGTAAATCAATGCTCTCATGTAATAAAGAACAGTTCATGCATTCATTTCTATCATGAGAACTAGAATCAACCATCAAAAGCTGCTTCTGTGCAGTCTCAAGCTCAGAAAGAGTTTGAG
The DNA here is from genome assembly GCA_019279435.1 of Zizania palustris. Classification (NCBI taxonomy): domain Eukaryota; kingdom Viridiplantae; phylum Streptophyta; class Magnoliopsida; order Poales; family Poaceae; genus Zizania; species Zizania palustris. The sequence goes on along the minus strand of JAAALK010000118.1, from coordinate 49,665 downwards.
CATGCATAGAACGCAACTGAGCAAGCTCACCCATGACAACAGTGCAAGATTCACATTCAGCATCATTAACCATAGACTTAAGCATGACATAATCAGTAGAAACAGATTCTAGCCTAAGTCTAAGGACTTTTCTATCTCTAGCGGCTTGCACAAGTAATCTATCCCGACCAAGAACTACTTCATTCAGTTCATCTAGTTTAATTGAAAGCTGGTCATAGGATAAAGGTACCTCAGATGAGTCAAGCTCATCGCCACTGTAATCGCTGTCGGCCATGAAGCAGAGGCCGGTGAAATCTCGTCCCTTCTTTTCCTTCTTCTCCTCCTTCCTTGGGGACTCCTCCTCCTTAGAGCTCGACTCCTCAGTTGAGGAAGTGTCGATGTCACTGAGAGCAACAACAAATGCTCTGGAAGCGGCTTTGGCTACGCTCTTAGCCACCTTGCCACACTTGCCCTTCACAAAGGGTTTCCTCTCCTTTTTGTGGTATTTGGGGCGCTCACTCTCATCTCTCTTCTTGAGTTTAGGGAAATTGGCCTTGATGTGAGAAGTGTCACCACACTCAAAACAACCACTAGAACCACTTCTCCTCTGATCCCGTCTCTCATGGTGAAAATGGGTGAACCTTTTGGCAATGAGAGCAAGCTCATCATCATCCAGAGTATCCACCTGCTCCTTAGTGACGGAGACCAGGAAGGACAAAGCAAAACCATCTGCAAAAACACAAGTGCCAGATGTGCTTGGTTCTGCAGTGGTGCCATGGCTAGTGCTAGAAACAAGTGCCATTGGCTGTGGCAAAGAGTTCCTATGCATTGCAAGAGATGCCTTGGCAATCTCTGTGGACTTCAGCATGTTGAAGAGCTCATCACAGGTCAATGTGTCATAACCTGCGGACTCCTCAATGCTGGATATCTTCACTTCCCATATGCTACGATCAAGAGCATAGAGAAGCTTGATAGCCCTATCATGATCATTGTAATAAAGCGTTCCGTTGGACCGCAAGTTACTCACTATCTCATCAAAGCGAGAAAAGATGGCATCTATAGATTCACCAGGTGCCTGCACAAATAGCTGATACTGTTGATTGTATGTGCTTTGGCTCCTAGCCTTAATCTGAGTAGAGCCCTCATGAAAAATAGTGAGTGTTGTCCAAATTTCCCTAGCTGTCCTAAGGTGCTGAACCCTGTCAAACTCACTTCTACTCAAACAATTGAACAATATATTTCTTACCTTGGAGTTGGCATTATACTGATCCTTCTCTGTTTGAGAGGTGCGAGTTTCAGGGATGGAGTATTGTGAGTCCACAATCTCCCAAATTGCATTTCCTTGGCTTAGCAAGTAAGCCTCCATGCGCACCTTCCAGTATGCACAATCTGTCTCATCGAACAGAGGTATTTTACTAGCTCTGTCCATGTTGCCAACAGATCACAAAACCAGTTAAGGTCAACTGGTGATCTTAACCTGCTCTGATACCAATTGTTGGACCGGAAACGGCGACTAGAGGGGGTGAATGGGAGCTTTTAAAATTTTAGAATAAAAATAGCCTTCTGTTTTACTTCTGTCTTCTGCGGAACAGGCTTCGACTACACCCTTCGAAGTTCTGGTTCGGAGGTATTTCACAGCTCTGAAATCAGGCTTCGCAAAGAGAAGAAGTTCGAAGCCAAGAAGACTTCGCTCCACCCACAACCCCGAAAATTCAGCTCTGCTAAGTCAGTGCAGGCTCCGCACATAGGGTGCCTTCGAGCAAGCTTCGCACTTCACCCTTCGCAAGAGCGGACTTCCCTCTGAGGACTTCGATCATCTCTGATGAGTCAGTGCAGGCTCAGCACACTGGGTGCCTTCGAGCAGGCTTTGCACTTCACCATTCGCAAGAGCAGACTTCCCTTTGAGGACTTCGACCAAATACTCAGCGCTAGCAACTGGTACTAGGGTTCGCACTACGGAGTTCTAAACGCACACTGAACACACTTCGCCGAGGACTTCGACAAGGGAACAAAATGAGCTTCGAATAGTGCTTCGCTAGTAATCAGAGAGGTCTAGCGTCCAATTTACACAGAGTGAACAGACACTAAAAAACACACTTCACCCAGACAGACTTCTCACACACCTCTCCAGAAAACTCACAAGAAGATGGTGCACAGAGAAATCAAGGCATGCAGTGCAACACAGTACAAGTTCAAGCAGTGAAAGAAGAACAGAATCAAAACTTCATTGCATGAACAGGGAACACAAAATGAACTCATAGACTGAATACAACGTGTGTGGCGGCTAGCACAGGAGCTCAAAAATGACTGCTCAAAGTGTTGATGTGACCTAGCTAGCCTCCACTATTTATAGGTACTATTCAGCCCTGTGAATAGACTACTTTACCCCTAGGGTTTACACCGGTTTTGTCTCATCAGAATAGGGGGGTACAGCTGGTAGTCTACTTTATTTGGAGGCTTCTTTTGTCAGCTTCACAGAGGGGACAACACCAGCTTTTGCAGAGCAGACGCGGTCAACCTTTGCAGTTTTGGACCCTTCTGAAGCCCCCCTTCGCACGCGAGGGGTGCGGTAGCTTCGGTGAGAAACCTTGAGCCTGACGGCCTTTGCTTCACTGAAGTCAGCCTTCGATACAGAGACGGTTTTGAGCCGAATCCGTCAAAGCCCTTGGGCCTTCGCACCAACACCTTCGGAGTGGACCACCATGGCTTCGCAGCTTCTCCCAGCTTGAACTCCGTCAGTCCGTGTACCGCAGCCATGCATGGCCGAAGTACCTTAAGTTAGCCTCACTCCGGAGCCAGCCTCACTCCGAAGTCAGCTTCACTCCGAAGCCAGCCTCACTCCGAAGTCAGCTTCACTCCAAAGCCAGCATCACTCTGAAGCCCCAGCTTCGGAGTATCACCCTTCGAAGTCCCTCCCTCATCCAAGGCCTCCGCATGAAGCATTCCATGAGCACTTCGTCGCAGTGTCTCTCCCCGAGCACACTCCTCGACGATCCTAACCCGGACCATGCCTTCGATGCACCTCGACTTCTGAGACCTTCGTCGGGTATACCTTTGAGTGCCTCCCTCCGGACCACACTTCGAACGCCTTGCCTCATTGCTGAGGACTTGGTCCACCATACTCTGAAGTCACTCCATTCAGAATACACTTCGAAGTGCCTCGCCTCTGAGGACTTTGTCTTGGAGTACCTTCACCCGGAGCCACACTCCGCACTTACTGCCTTCTCCTAGCACACCTCGACGTGAGGTCCGACCTCGACACCTTCGCAGCCTTCGTGACGGAGCTCCCTGCTCCCCTGGCATCAACCCTCCCGCTTGACCCAGGTTCACTTGCTACGAAACATCCATCGCCTCCGAGGTCACCTGCGCACCACAGACAAACAGACAAGTGTATCTAGTACCCCGGAGACCTCTCCGGGTAAACAACCTTCGGCACACACTCCGGTGTACCGCCCAAAGTACTGAACCCTTCGGTACAACCAAGTCATCGTGTACTGTCAGACCCCTCCGACAGTCACACTCCGCTGCAACAGCTGCATCAAACAAAGCCCACCGAACCCTTCGGTGAAACAACCTCCGAACCCCTTCGGAGGGACCCCTTCGAATCAGAGGATAAAAACTGTCAATCACTCATCACTGTAGGACCGAAAGTAGCGACCAGAGGGGGGGTGAATGGGCGCCTAAAAAATTCTTTCGAATCAATGGCCTGTTCCCAATACCCAACGCACCTCGACAAACTTAGCAAGGAAAAGTAAACGGATCAACAAGACCTAAAATGATCTAGCCTAAAAAGGACCGGTGTCCTAAACGAAAAGACACCAACACAGTGCTTAAAGGCAGATTAACAGATTAATTAACTCATAGACATTTAATCAGACCAGCAAACATGAAGATGATAAATAGTGAAGTTCCAGCCGAAATAAAAATAGTGCACAGATTAAAACACCAGATTCAATATCATCTATTTAATCAAGACAGCAGATGAACCAACTGTCAGCACAAAGATTAAATCAACAGATGAAATACATTTATAATAAAAATACTTCTTAGCAGTATTTCATCACATGCAATAGGATGTTACGGGAAGTATTGAAATAGTACAAACCGTACGTGAAACATGGCAATACGTGAATATTTAATTAGCACGCAAATCGAGAAATGCAATTAGTACTAATCAAATAGCAAATCAGTACGGCAGCTTCTAATAGAACAAGTTTCTATGCAAAAAACAGTACAGCATTTAATATCAAATATCACAGCAAAAACCTTGCCTCGATTTGCGTGCGCCTGGCTTGAAGAAGCTCCTGCTGCCGAAGCTGACGAGAAATCCCTGTGTGCATTTGACCGAACGCATAGCATGCATGTGCTACTCCCTAGGTCTTCCGCGTGCGCATGCGGCTCTGGCTGCCTCAGCGCCACGCTTGGTCGCCGAAGCCCACGCCCGCGTGAGTGGCTTCCAGCCGTGTAAACACCGTCGCCATAACTCCAGAACCGCACAAGCCAAAATGCCGTGGGAAACAAAAAACCGAGATCCGGTTTTTGAGAGAAGAAGAAAAACCAGTGAGGAATAAAAAACTGGAGAACAGTGGAGTGCTTGCAAACCAAGCGGCGCTGTACTGTCGAAGGCACAAAAAACGATGAAGAACAGGCAGCAGAGATGAAGCCAAACAGAGGCAGCGCAAACACAGGAAGAAGAAGAAGGCACTAGAAAAATGACCCACTCAATTTCAGAATTGGTAAAGTGATTTCTAAAAATGGGTGCCCTAACCCTAGGCTATTGGGGCCTATTTATAGGCAGCCCATTAAATGGGAAAATGCAGAAATACCCCTAGGGTTTTTTACAGACGCTGAATAAAAATGGAAAAGACCGAAATGCCCTTAGGGTTTTTTACAGACTCGACTGACAGACTGTGGGCCTAAAGGCAAAATAGTAAAAACCTAAATAAAGGTAACTTGTCCTGATGCGGAGCTTTCGTAGCAGCTACGGCTTCACCTCAGGACGGTCAGATCCGAAATCAACGGTTGTCAGTTTTTGCGCCGAAACTGACAAAGTGTCCACCGTCTTCGCACCGGGTACCCGGATTGGGCCGGCCCGATTCCGCAGCTCCCTCAGCCCGGCAATCGCTCGTCGCTCGTGTACCTGAGTCAATCCCGGTCAACAGTCCAGTGGATCCTCTGCTGCTCGACTTCGCGGCCCCTCTGCCCGACAGTCGCTCGCTGCCCGTGTACCTGAGTCACACGCGGCCCACACGCAGCAGGTCTTCTCTCTCTTCTCAGTCCTCTTTGACTATCGTTGACAATGACTCATCACATCTGGAGCCATGAGGCCTACGCTATTCAGCATGGCTCCTCAATCTCCCCCTTGATGAGTGCATTGTCAACACTTATCTTCATCTGCTCTTCAGTACCTGCAAGCAACTGTGGAAACACGAAAACAAAAACACAAGAAAACAAAGAAGAAGAAAATAAAGTAAAAGTTTAACCCTAATGACCAAAAGCCGAACAAAAGCAAGAAATAGTCATTATGGTTAACCAAAAGTAAAAGCTCAAAACGAGTGCAGTCTTAGAAATATCAACAGGGATATCAAAAGAGTAAGGACAAAATGGGACAAAAAACTCCCCCTGAAACAAATCCCAGAGAAAGCCAAAACTCCCCCTTAAACTCTTATACCAAAATTTCTCCCCCTTGTTGACAAGTGAACTCATCAAGCACTCTAAAAAGACACTGACTCCCCCTGAAATGCAACTCCCCCTCAAAATATGCAATGAATGCAACTGGGGTGCAGGTGGAGTGTAGAAAGCATGCTTCTCAGATATGATTGACTGCAATTACAACATCTAACAAGTATAGCAAAAGTCATACTGTCTAAGACACATGGCATGATCAGTGCAATAGATGATATCTAAAGAAAGTCATTTGCACACATTTTTTTTAATTTTCTCAAATAAAAGCATCACCACATTTTCCAGATGACAAGCAAGGTAAAGCAAGAGATGCAGAAGCTAACTGATATCTACCAAGATAAGCATTGTCCAAAACAAAGTGCTTCAGCAAACTTGTTGTCTTTTTAATTTTCAGGCTTTTTCATTTCCTTTTTCATTTTTGCCAAGGGTTATTTGCATGTCAAACCTTACGCTAACCGACCAAGTCAAGCCTAGGCCAGAACTGGACCATCAGAAGCTTAAGACATTGGTCTTGGCATACACTACACTGTCCTAGTTCATACCAAAGTGCTATGGTAAGCAGTCCAGAACAATGCAATGCGACAAGGCAAACCCACTTGGATCTTTTGAACTCAAGCATAAAAAGGCATGGAATTTTCATTCATTTTTGTTTTTTTTTATCATTTTTATAGCACAATTTCCATGTTAAAGCATAAAGATGTCCAAGTTGCATATCTGCATCTATGTGATGAACTAGCTACAAGGCATGTAACAGATAGCAAAAACACTCAGCCTACACATGCTAGTTACCAGAAGCAATGGTGATCATTTTTCAAGTTTAAAGTGTAAAAGCCATGCATATGACAGATATCAGACATATCAAGCGAACTGAAACAAGGCATGATCATTGACAAGTAATCAAAAGCATGTACTAGCTAGAATAAGTAAAGCAGTTCAATCATATAACAGAAGCAGACTCAAAAGTGTGATATGTGAATATGTATGATATGAACACACACAAAAAGACTCAAGAAAAGAGTAAAGAAGAAAGAAATGAACTGACTCAAAATATCCTAAAAAGGATACACAACACCCAAATCCCCTCGTAAACGCTCAAAAGTAGACTGATCTAGGGGTTTGGTGAAAATGTCAGCCAACTGATGATGGGTATCAACATGAACAAGGTCAATGACACCTTTCTCATATTGATCCCGCAAAAAGTGAAAGCGCACATCAATGTGTTTGGTTTTTGAATGAAGACATGGGTTTTTCCCTACACTAATAGCACTGGTGCTGTCGCAAAACAAAGGAACTCTGGTAGGAAAGAACAACCCAAAATCTCGCAAAGTGGAAATCATCCAAACCAACTGTGAGCAGCAGCTAGCAGCAGCTACATACTCAGCCTCTGTGGTCGAAAGAGCAACTCCAGATTGCTTTCGAGAAGACCAAGAGACAAGAGAAGAACCAAGAAACTGGCAAGTACCGGAAGTCGACTTGCGATCCAACCGGCACCCACCAAAGTCAGCGTCCGAAAAGCCAGATAAGTCAAGAGATGATGATGCTGAATAATAAAGACCAAGATCAGGCGCATAGGTAAGATACCTGAAGATGCGCTTGACAGCCTGCCGATGAGACGCGCGTGGTGAAGACTGGAAGCGCGCGCACAGTCCCACGGCGAACTGTATGTCTGGCCTTGTTGCCGTCAAGTACAGCAGTGAACCGATCATCCCTCGAAACTCTCTCTCATTGACCTTGACGCCGCTCTCATCCTTGTCCAGACCCCCAGAAGTGCCCATCGGGGTCATCTGCGGCTTCAGCTCACCACCAAAGTCAAATTTTTTCAACATGTCACGAGTGTACTTACCCTGGTGGATGAAGGTGCCGTCCTTGGTCTGCTTGATCTGGAGCCCTAGAAAATACTTAAGCTCACCCATGAGGCTCATCTCGAACTCGCTGTGCATCTGCTCAGAAAACTTGGACACAAGATCATTAGTAGTACCGCCAAAGATAATATCGTCCACGTATATCTGAGCGACTAAAAAATCTGAAGCATCTCTGAGCAAGAAGAGAGTCTTATCCACAGAACCCATCACAAAGCCCTTCCCCAACAAAAACTGCTTCAACCGGTCATACCAAGCCCTAGGGGCTTGCTTCAACCCGTATAAAGCTTTTTGCAACTTAAAAACATGTCGAGGAAACTTGGGGTTCTCAAAACTGGGGGGCTGCCTAACATAAACCTCCTCCTCTATGTACCCGTTCAGAAAAGCACTCTTGACGTCCATTTGAAAAAGCTTAAAACCCTTCGAAGCGGCAAAAGCTAAAAGAATGCGAATGGACTCAAGACGGGCAACAGGGGCGAAGGTTTCTTCAAAATCAATACCTTCCTTCTGGCAGAAACCCTGGGAAACTAGTCGAGCTTTGTTGCGCACCACAACCCCATCTTCACCTTGCTTGTTCTTGAATACCCACTTGGTGCCTATGGGGTTGCATCCGGGTGGCAACTCAACCAATGTCCATACTCGATTGCGGACAAAATTCTCAAGCTCTTCTTGCATGGCATTAATCCAGTTCGAGTCAGAAAGAGCATGAGAAATGTCTCTGGGCTCAAAAGATGCAACAAAAGCAGATTCAGCAAACACAGCAAGAGAGTCAACAGACGAACGCAAAGTTCTTGAAGACACATCACCGATGATGAGCTCTGAGGGGTGATCACGCTGAACTGCTCGGGATCCCTGGTGATCTGAAGTCACCTCACCGGAGTCAGCAGCTGGCACCTCTGGACTCGACTGAGGGGGCTCGATCGAAGTGGAAGAAGTGATCAGAGGTCCGCCCTCATCCTCAGTCGAAGTCTCAGAAGGTGTGGGCTCTGCAGGAGGTGCAGAAGGCCCACCCTCATCAGCAGCTGGAGTATCCTCATCTTCCTCGAAGATGGACTCTCCGAGCTCACCATCACCAGAAAGCTCAAAAGAAGGAGTTAAAGAAGGCAAGGACTCATCAAAAGAAACCTCACAAGTCTCGACAAGCTGCTGGGATTTGAGGTTCCAAACACGGAAACCTCGAGAATGCAATGCATAACCAAGAAAGACTCCATCCCAGCAACGAGACTCAAACTTGTCCAAATGCCCTCCCTTCTTGAGCACAAAGCACTTGCAGCCAAACGCTCGCAAGTGGCTCACCTTGGGCTGTCTGCCAAACCGCAACTCATAAGAGGTCTTACCAAGGTAAGCTCTAAGAAAAATGAGGTTGGCCAAATAGCAAGCCGTGTTCATGGCTTCAGCCCAAAAGCGCCTAGGAGTCCTGTGCTCATCGAGCATCGTCCTGGCCATCTCGACTAGCGTGCGGTTCTTTCGTTCCACAACGCCATTCTGTGGGGGAGTGTAAGGAGCAGAAAACTGATGATCAAGACCCTGATCACTGCAGAAGCTGACGAACTGAGAGTTCTTGAACTCAGAGCCGTTGTCGGAGCGAATTGCTCGCATCCGACCATTGTTCTCATTCTTCAGCTTCAAAATCAGGTCATGAACAAAATGAAAAGTTTCATCCTTAGACTCCAAAAAGAAAACCCACGAGAATCGAGAAAAATCGTCAACAATCACAAGTGCGTACCACTTCCCACCGACTGAGCGTACCCGAGCTGGACCGACAGTGTCCATGTGTAACAGCTCGCCCGGATACGAAGTCATCACCTGAGTCACAGGTGAGTGAGAAGCGGCAACCATTTTCCCATGACGACAGGGATGGCAAACTAGATCCTTCTCCATCTTAAGCTTGGGCAATCCTCGGATGAGGTCCATAGAGCTCAACCTGACTAGCAGGTCAAAACTCAAATGACCTAACCTCCTATGCCACTTCCAGAGCTCAAAGGAGGATCCAGCAATCAAACAGCGAGAAGGGCCAAAAGAACTAGAGAAGTCAATTCGAAAAACTTTACCGAAAGGTAAGATCTGGCAAATCAAAGACCCTCTAGAATCAAACACAGAAGAATTGCCCTTCTTAAACAGCACCTCCAAACCATCCTCAAGAAGTTGCGAAACAGAAATCAAATTGAAGTTCAAGTTTCCAACCAAAGCAACGTTCTTTAAAGAAAAATGGTCTGAAATGCGAATTGAGCCAATGCCACTTACTTTCCCTTGACCACTGTTCCCGAAGGTGATGTACTCTTTGGAGCTCGGGGGAGTGAGACTGGAGAACCATCTGCGATGTCCCGTCATGTGGCGAGAGCATCCTGAGTCCATGATCCAAACGTCCTCCAGTCCCCGATCCTGCACAATCAGTGGTCGTAAGTGGGAGCAAATGGTCCGGCACCGGGTTTAGCAAAAGAGCTAAACCAGTGTCGAGCCATCTGCTCAAAAGACGGAAAGCAGAAATCATCAGAAAAGTTTGGACCAAAACGCGGCTCAAAGCGCGGTCCTCGGTTCTGCCTAAAACCTCGGCCACGAGGTCCAGGTCCGTAGCCAAAACGGCCTGGAGCTCTACCGGAACGAGCACCACCATCTGGAGCACGGGCATGAAAGCCGTCTCCTCTACCACCACCTACACGACGCGGCCTGGCCTCCAGCCTCTCCCCGCGTCGAGGAACACGCAGTCTACCACCCTGCTGGTAGAACTGCTCCTGACCACCACGAGCACGCTCTGCTCTCTCAACCCGCTTCCTCCTGAAGCAAAACTCCGCAAGATGCCCGTCTCTCTGACAGTACTCACAACGATAGGTGGGCTTCTTGGAATGTGGTTGAGGCTTGGGGTTCTTGGGCTTAGTGGTGTTTGGTGTCGGCTTCTTGGGTTGAGAGGGTCCAGGAAGAGAGTCAAGAGAAGTGTGGAGGAGTTTGGGCTTTGGAACCCAGATGGGTTTCTTGGGTGGAGCTTTGGGCTGTTCATGGATTACTCCATCCTTGGGCTGACTAGCCAGGGAAGACTCAGTGGAGTGAGTCTTAGGATATCTCTGCTCAGGAGTCATTTTACTCCACTCCAATGCCCGGCTTATGGCACTCTCAAAGTCAGCCTTGGTGTAGGTATAACCTACCCCAAACCCATCCTGCTTCTTGAACTGCTGGATCATCATGCCAAGCTGAGGCTCTCTGGCACTGATCCAACTCAGGATAGAACGGAGGTAAAAGTTCTCATTCTGAGAATCAGCTAGCTCCTCTCTCAAGGATGCTAGTACCTCCACCTGAGACAAGCAGGTCTCACACTCACTATCTACCTGGACATACTTCTCGGCTTTCAGCTTAATCAACTCAAGTCTAAGAGACAGACAGTTCTCACAGACAGTTGGTGGAATTGACAATGTCTCAAGCTCTAGCCTAGTCTGCGCCAGCTCAGCTCTCATTCTCTCCAAATCACCCAGACACTCATCGCCCTTAGCTTTCAGCTCAGCTAAACTAGCAAGATGTGATGGGCAATCAGCACAGGGTAGGACGACGGTGGCTTGAGCATCTTTCAGCTCCAGCTGAGCGCTTTCAAGCTCAGTGGCCAAAGCGTCCCTCTCATCAACCCTTTCTGTGTACCTGGACTTCAGAGTCGACAGGTCACACAGAAGCACCTCACATTTTGGGCACTCACTGCTATCACCCAAGCAAGGGGAAGAAGATAGACTCTCAATTCTGCCGTTGGCCACGACAAGCTCACTCTCTAACTCATCTATCCTCTTCTTAGCCCCTCTAAGCAGTTTTTCCCGATATTTTAACTCCTGACGATTGCTTTCAAGTAAATCAACGATTTCGCGTTCATAGGATGATACCTTTTCGTTGTCGTCGTCGTCGGAGTCATCGGATGAGCTCTTCTCTTTCTTATCCCCAAGAGCCATTGAGCAGAAACTCTTGCGGGATCTTCGGCGCTGATGTGAGCGGCTCTTCGGTCTGTCACCGAAGGCCATGAAGCAAAGGCCTGCTGGATCGTCCTTGTCCTTCCCCTTCCTGATGATGATCTCCTCATCGCTTGAGCTCGATGAAGAGGAAGAAGATGTGGACCGCTTGGAGTAGCTCTTCTCCATCTCAGCGAAGAAGGCCTTGTCGCGCTTCTTGTTCTCTCGCCGGTAGTCCTTCAGGGCCTTTCTGAAGAATCTGGTCTTTGGCTTGCCCTTGTTGAAGGAGGAGCTGTCGTGCTTGCCGGAGTCGTGGAAGCCACCACCGGTGCCCTTCTTGTGGCCATTGCGCTTGGGGCAGTCGGCGATGAAGTGTCCTGGATCGCCACACTCAAAGCATCCGGTCTTTGTGCCGTGTCTTTTGAACATCCTCTTATCATAGACACGACGCACCCGGTTGTTAAAAAGACACAAATCATCATCTCCCAACGACTCAAGCTGATCCTCAGTGATAGACATCAAAGAGAACCCAACACAACTCACAGAAGAGGGATCAACAGAAGGTGTAGCAAGGGCCAGAGACTTTGATCCAGAGCCAGTGAGATTTGATCTCAACTGGGTATCAACCTCGGTGGCCTTCAGCTTGCTAAACAAATCAGAAATGGTCAAGGTATCATAAGAAGTGCTCTCAATGATAGAGGATACCTTGATCTCCCAGATCTTTGGGTCCAAGGTATGAAGAACCTTGAGCGCATGTTCATGATCTGAGACCAACTGAACACCCTCAGCCTTGTTGTCCCGAAGCTTGTTTATGATCGACTGAAAACGACCAAACAATGCTTCAACAGATTCACCCGGCTTTTGTGTGAAGTTCTCGTACTCACGCCGGTAGGTCTGATAGAGCCGAGCCTTGACCTGAGCTGTCCCCTCATGGTGTGCTTGGAGGGTAGCCCAGATCTCTCTCGCAGTAGAGAGATGGCTCACACGCTCAAACTCAGTGGGACCCAAACCAGAAAACAAGATGCTCACCGCTTTGCTATTGTTCACATGCTGGGCGATGATACCAGGAGAATCACGCTCAGCAACTGGCAATATGACAAACGTAGCGTGAACGCAAATGTCCCAGATGTCCGAGCTTTGGCTCATGAGATAGGCTCGCATGCGAGTCTTCCAATAATTATAGCCATAAGCTTCCAAGGACGGGACCTTGCCAGGAGAAGTCATGATCACTACTGGGGTTTAGAACCGGTTAAGGTATGGAAAAACCCTAACCAGGCTCTGATACCACTTGTAGGACCGAAAGTAGCGACCAGAGGGGGGGTGAATGGGCGCCTAAAAAATTCTTTCGAATCAATGGCCTGTTCCCAATACCCAACGCACCTCGACAAACTTAGCAAGGAAAAGTAAACGGATCAACAAGACCTAAAATGATCTAGCCTAAAAAGGACCGGTGTCCTAAACGAAAAGACACCAACACAGTGCTTAAAGGCAGATTAACAGATTAATTAACTCATAGACATTTAATCAGACCAGCAAACATGAAGATGATAAATAGTGAAGTTCCAGCCGAAATAAAAATAGTGCACAGATTAAAACACCAGATTCAATATCATCTATTTAATCAAGACAGCAGATGAACCAACTGTCAGCACAAAGATTAAATCAACAGATGAAATACATTTATAATAAAAATACTTCTTAGCAGTATTTCATCACATGCAATAGGATGTTACGGGAAGTATTGAAATAGTACAAACCGTACGTGAAACATGGCAATACGTGAATATTTAATTAGCACGCAAATCGAGAAATGCAATTAGTACTAATCAAATAGCAAATCAGTACGGCAGCTTCTAATAGAACAAGTTTCTATGCAAAAAACAGTACAGCATTTAATATCAAATATCACAGCAAAAACCTTGCCTCGATTTGCGTGCGCCTGGCTTGAAGAAGCTCCTGCTGCCGAAGCTGACGAGAAATCCCTGTGTGCATTTGACCGAACGCATAGCATGCATGTGCTACTCCCTAGGTCTTCCGCGTGCGCATGCGGCTCTGGCTGCCTCAGCGCCACGCTTGGTCGCCGAAGCCCACGCCCGCGTGAGTGGCTTCCAGCCGTGTAAACACCGTCGCCATAACTCCAGAACCGCACAAGCCAAAATGCCGTGGGAAACAAAAAACCGAGATCCGGTTTTTGAGAGAAGAAGAAAAACCAGTGAGGAATAAAAAACTGGAGAACAGTGGAGTGCTTGCAAACCAAGCGGCGCTGTACTGTCGAAGGCACAAAAAACGATGAAGAACAGGCAGCAGAGATGAAGCCAAACAGAGGCAGCGCAAACACAGGAAGAAGAAGAAGGCACTAGAAAAATGACCCACTCAATTTCAGAATTGGTAAAGTGATTTCTAAAAATGGGTGCCCTAACCCTAGGCTATTGGGGCCTATTTATAGGCAGCCCATTAAATGGGAAAATGCAGAAATACCCCTAGGGTTTTTTACAGACGCTGAATAAAAATGGAAAAGACCGAAATGCCCTTAGGGTTTTTTACAGACTCGACTGACAGACTGTGGGCCTAAAGGCAAAATAGTAAAAACCTAAATAAAGGTAACTTGTCCTGATGCGGAGCTTTCGTAGCAGCTACGGCTTCACCTCAGGACGGTCAGATCCGAAATCAACGGTTGTCAGTTTTTGCGCCGAAACTGACAAAGCGTCCACCGTCTTCGCACCGGGTACCCGGATTGGGCCGGCCCGATTCCGCAGCTCCCTCAGCCCGGCAATCGCTCGTCGCCCGTGTACCTGAGTCAATCCCGGTCAACAGTCCAGTGGATCCTCTGCTGCTCCTAGCCCATGTACCCGGATTGGGCCAGCCCGACTTCGCGGCCCCTCTGCCCGACAGTCGCTCGCTGCCCGTGTACCTGAGTCACACGCGGCCCACACGCAGCAGGTCTTCTCTCTCTTCTCAGTCCTCTTTGACTATCGTTGACAATGACTCATCACATCTGGAGCCATGAGGCCTACGCTATTCAGCATGGCTCCTCAATCACAGACTCCAAAACCAATCCTTGGTTTCTCACGACTTGTTCGACTTGGGCTTCGAAAGTTATCAATAGAAAGGGCAATCCTTGCTAAGGCAGAAGTGGAGAAGTTACTGAAGGCTAGGATTATCAGAGAAGTAGCTCATACGGAGTGGTTAGCTAACACAGTCATCGTCAGAAAGAAATCCTCCGGGAAGTGGTGCATGTGTATTGATTTTACATCTTTGAATAAAGTGTGCCCACATGACCCCTATCCCATGCCCTGAATTGATCAATTAGTTGATTCCGCTACTGGTTCAGAGTTATTAAGCTTCCTTGACACGTATTATGGGTATCATCAAAATTGGTTAAAGCGCGAAGATGAAATCAAAACAAGCTTTGTAACTCCTTCGGGAGTCTTCTACTATGTAAAAATGCCTTTTGGTTTGAGAAACGCCGGGGCAACTTTTTCGAGGTTAATTGCTATGGCTCTAGGTCATCAAATAGGTCGCAATGTAGAAGCCTATATGGATGATATTGTAATAAAGAGTGCTTTAAAGGACCAACATAGCCTAGACTTAGCAGAAACATTTGAAAGCCTTCGGGCGTGTGGAGTCCGTCTCAACCCCGAAAAATGTATCTTCGTGGATCAGGCTGGGAAGTTGCTAGGGTACCTAGTTTCGAGTAGAGGGATTGAAGCTAGCCCTACTCAAATAACTGCATTAGAAAGGATGGCTCTGTCAGAAAATTTAAAGTAGGTACAAAAGCTCACTGACCATCTAGCAGCACTTAGCAGATTTCTGGCAAGGTCCGCAGAATGAAGCCTACCTATTTTCAAAGCATTGAAAGGGTCCGAAGATTTTGCATGGACACCAGAGTGTCAAAAGATTTTTGATGATATTAAAAATTATCTTAGCAACCTCGCTACACTCACTATGCCCGTTGCAGATGAAACCCTACTCCTCTACCTTGCAGCTACAAGCTCCGTTGTCAGTGTAGTCATTGTCAGAGAAGTTGATTTCAATGGGAAGTTGGTGTAGAATCCAGTCTATTTTGTATCCGAAGCCTTATCTGGAGCAAAAACAAGATATTCCGAGCTTGAGAAGTTCACTTATGCTCTAATAATGGCTTCGAGGAAATTACGACATTATTTTTTAGCACATAATGTAATTGTACCAACTTCGTATCCCTTGGGAGATATGCTCCGAAGCAAAGATTCTACGGGAAGAATTGGAAAATGGGCCATTGAGCTAGCACCCTTTGGTATCTCCTTCGTAGCAAAGACAACAATCAAGTCGCAAGTGGTGGCGGATTTTGTGGCAGAATGGACTCCATCTGCAATATGGGCTCCGGAGAAATCAAATGAAGGAATTTGGACCATATACTCCGACGGAGCGTTCCAAGCGTCTGGAGCAGGCATCGAAGCGGTAATAATTTCGCCTTCAAGTCAAAGAGCGATGTACTCCGCAAGGCTCAACTTTAAGTCCACCAATAATATAGCGGAGTATGAAGGAATTTTGTTAGGAATTCGAAAAGCATGGGCTTTGGGTGCTACAAGAGTTGTTATTAAAACAAATTCTCAAATTGTAGTAGGGCACACTGATAAAAGTTTTCAAGTCCGTCATACGCAGCTTGCTAAATATTTGGAAGAGATCCGTAAGATCGAAGCAGCATTCAAAGGGATTTCCATCCGATGTATACCGAGAGCTGAAAATGTGCAAGTTGATACCTTAGCGAAAGTTGCAGTCGGAGCTGTGGATATTCCAGAAGGAGCCTTTTACGAAGAACTTATTTCGCCTTCGGTGCCAAAAATTCCTCCTGCAGAGGTTCTTTGCATTCCAAGCACTGACTGACGGAGCTCAATCATGGAGTTATTGCAAGGTGAAGCGAATTTGCTTGAAGGACCACAACTTTCGAGGTTGAAGCTAAGAGTTCGGAATTATCATGTAATCAACGGTATTCTCTACAAGGCCGGATTATGTTCCCCCCTACTCTGATGTATATCTCAAGCCGAAGGTCAAGAGATACTCTGAGAAATTCATGAAGGACTTTGTGGTAGTCATCTAGCCCCCGAGCTTTAGCAGGAAAAACACTTCTCCAGGGGCTTTATTGGCCTACAATAGTAGCTGATGCAGAGAGCTTACTCCGCACTTACCAAGGTTGTCAATGGATGGGAAGACGAAGTCATCGCCCGCCAACAACTCTCCAAGTCATTGCTCCAGTTTGGCCTATGGCCAGATGGGGCATGGACCTCATTGGCCCCTTCCCAGTAGCAAAAGGAAATATGAAATTCACAGTGGTAGCAATTGAATATTTTTCCAAGTGGGTCGAAGCAAAACCCCTCATAGCTATCACTTCGAATAATGTATAAAAGTTATTTTGGAAAAATATTATATGCAGATTCGGAGTGCCTCGACAGCTCACAGTCGACAATGGGACATAGTTTAATGTGGAGCCCTTCAAGAAGTTTTGCGAAGATCTTGGCATACAAATATGCTTTGCAGTTGTGCGCCATCCTCAGTCTAACGGAGCTGTCGAAAGGGCTAATGGTAATATTTTATCAGGGTTGAATCGAAGAATAGTAGGGTTAGCAAAGGGGTTGTGGATTGAAGAACTCCCGAAGATTTTATGGTCCATTCGGACCACTCAAACGAGGTCCATAGGTTTTACTCCTTTTAGATTATTATTCGGAGATGAAGCTATGACGCCGACAAAGCTCAAAGGAGGATCTCTTCGCACCATCGAATTTGAAATAAAAGGAGAAAGGCAAGCTTCGCTTGATTTAACAAAAGAAACAAGGCTTCGAGCTGTGGCTAATTTGTCGAAATATCAACAGCAAACGAAGACTTGGTATAACCCAAAGGTTAAGCTTAATGAACTTAAACCAGGTCATCTAGTTTTGCGAAGCATTATAGCACCAGGGAAATTAGGAAATAAGTGGGAAGGTCCATACATCATTCTACATTTAGGATGCCCTGGTTCTTTTAAGCTAGCTAATTTAGAAGGCGAAGAGTTAAAGCATGCCTGGCATGCGGAGTACCTAAAGCAATATTTTGCATACGGGCTCCTTGTAATCATCTATAAACACCTTCTAAATAAATAAAGCTCATGGTTTAGATAATGCCTACCTCTCAAACACTTCATACTTCTAGTGGACACACTGGAGGAACGAAATTGGCTGTGAGGGAAGTGTCATTCATTTGAACCAATTTTGCGGACTTCGAACCACTGGTTCGAAGCTTTCGACGAGGTGGGAAAGTCATAGAAAATGGATTCCAAGCCAACGGCTTGAAAGCATACGTAAAAAGAGTCCAAGGAGACCAAATGATACGGATTCCAGGCTCTGGCTTAAAAGCATCCGTAAAAAGAGTCCAAGGAGACCACTATGCGAATTCCAAACCACTGGTTTGATAGCATTCACAAAAAGAGCCGAAAGAGGCCAAACAAAACAGACTTTGAGCTAATAGCTTAGAACGTCTGTAAAAGAGTCCAAAGCGACCAAATGTATTGGATGCTAAGGTATCCAAAAAAAGAGTCTGAAGTGACTACATTCAAACAAAAAGGTACTAAGTTACCAGTTTTCAGACTACGAGTTAAAAAGAGTCGAAGACATTTTTTGAGATCTTAGTCAATCTTTAAGTTGATAAGGGGCTCTGAGCCTCCAAAATTGTACTCCTAACTAAGGTTATTTTCGTTGCGCATAACCACCTTCGACCAACATTCGAAGCTGCTTACACCCGAAGAGGGGCTGGGAAGTAGGGAGACAATTTTGAAACTTTAATCTTTATCATTAAAACAGATTACATTACAACATGAAAACTCTGTATCTATACCGAGAAGGAAACGAAGACCTCTCCGATTCCTAGAACTACCACTAAATCTAGAATGACTAGTTCCGGAGCCGGGAGTTTTAATAACTTTACGTTTAACTCTTTTCCCTCTTTTCGAAGCTCAGAAATCCTTTTGTTCCTGCTGAAGTTCAGCCCAAGTTCGAAGTCGCTCGGGGCTTCTTTCCCAGCTTTGAAGTTGTTCAAAACTTTTCTTTACTTGTTCTTCAGCAGTATTTTCTTCTTTGGACCATTCAATGTCTTCAGAAGATGAAGGTTCCAAGTTAACTTCTTTTTCTTATTCTTTAATGTAAGATAATATATCTTTGCATATTTCGGGCGCAATTACACCGGAGCTTTCTCGAGGAATTGAAAATCGAGGGCGTTTGTGAGGTTTTAATGTTTTGAAGGAAGCCCATAGCAGGTGAATCTCTTCGTTAACCTCTAGCACTTCGAGATCATCCATAAAAGGTCGAAAAGCCTAAAAACATTTCCAAATAAGTCTTTTCATTCATAAAAGATAAAAGCATAAACTTTTACATATTCAGGGCCCTAAACAAAACTAGACCTTCGGGTTCGGTGGGGGCTGGCTGCTCGAAGCCTACGATCGTGCTTGCTTTTGGCGAAGTCCTTCATCAATCCAAGCTTTGATTGCTGATTGACCTTCGACTCTCCAAGATGCTTGAAAGGCTTGCCAAGCTACAGCTACATCGTCGGAAGGGTTTAAGAGTCAGTTGTCGTCAAAGATAATGGCAGTCGCCCCTGAGTATGGTGCTACTGATAGCCCTAGATCCTCATAGAAGCGAAGTACTCCGAGAGCAGCTACTTGGCCAGAGATTTCTCCATACCGAATACCCACCGTCTTCATAGTCTTCGATGCTGCTTAGATCATCTTCAATCTTCGTAGCAAAGGGACGTCGCTAGTTGGAGGTAAGGTCCAAGAAGTACCGAGGTATTCCAAGACGCCTCGAAGGTTGTTCGTGGTCTCTAAAGCTACCTTCTCGGACTTCACCTTGTCTTCGGACAAAATATCCCTTGACGAAGACAGTTCATCTAGCAAAGAAGATAGCCTAGCTACCTCTGTAACCAAGGAGTTCTTTTGACCGAGCAAGTTGTTGGCCTCCTTCATTAACTTTGCCTGCTCCTCCCGGAGCTTGACCAGCTCGACCCCCGTGGTCGCCTGCTCCATTCACAATTTCTCTACTTTAGCCCGAAGCACAATTTGTTCGGCTTCGAGCTTCCGATTAGCAGCTTCCAGACCAAGTCTGGCTTTCCTTTCTGCTGCTACCATTTCATCCAAGCTGGAAGTACAAATTTCGGAGCTGAGAAGACTCCCTTGGAGAGTAGTTATCTTCTCCTTAAGACGATTGCATTCCCGCTCGTTAGAAACAGCCACAGCTCGAGCCAAGACTATTTGCTGTGAAGGAAAAAGCACTGTGAGTAAACTATTTACATGTTGAAACTAACTTTGTTATTGCAGATACTTCATACCTAGTATGTTGCCCGCTCCAAGGTTGCATCTAACTCCGACCCCTCCGCTTCCCCAAGTATAGCCACCAAGTCAGTCTCCCCGACTTCACGATTAGCTCGAGCCAAAGGCTCTAGAAGAGTCCGAAGCCTGGTCCTTTGCTCCAGAAAAGGAGTTAGGAAGGGGAGCATTGACAAGGCTCTTTGATCGTCTTCATTGGGAGAAAGGCTAGAGCGCAGCGCCGCATCCCCGGAGACCTTGGTGGATTGGCCCCCTTCCGTGGACTGGCCTCCGTCTGTGATTCCGACGGGGTTAATCTAGAGTTCGGAGCAGGAAAAGGATCCACTTTTCCTTTACCTTTTCCGTGCCCCATTTTTATAACCTCCTCCGAAATTGACTTCAGAGATATCGAGGTTTCAGGCGCAGTCTTCATGGCAAGGGTCATCTCCATGTGTGTTGATCATGTAAAATCGAAGATATTATATATTGCATAATTTTGCAGGACACGAAAAGAAAGCAAAAAGTACTCTACTGAGGCTTACCTTCGACATTCTGTCGACGAACGAGTATGGGACTACTCGGAGGTTCGAATGCCTTTTTGAAGTCCTCTTCGGATTTGGAGTTGGAGACCGAAGGATTAGCTGCTGGAATCTCTCCTAGAATAGAAGTTATCACTTCGTCCGGAGCCGACGCTTGATCATTTGCTACCTCGACTCCGCCTTCTTCAGCGGCAGGGGCCTCTTGGCTAGGCAGGACATTCGAAGTTTCTGCTTGCTTAAGGTTGACTTGCGCTGCCGGCACGGCTGCTGTGTCGCCTGTAGCCGGGACTTCAAACTCTGCCTGCGCCTCTTCATCCTCGGTAATAAGGTCTATCAAAACCCTCTGCATTTCTATGTATCCTTCATCTTCCGATGAATCTGAAGACGAAGTAGTGGACTTGGAAGGGGACACAAACTTCGGTTTACGAGCCAACTTTTTCACGGGAGTCTTGGTTGGCGCCGAAGTCCCAGTTTCAGCTTTCCTCTTCTTAGGACCAGGCTCCGAAGTGCTCCAGTCTAGAAGGGAAGGAGCGTCAACTCCAAGTACGCTCCATACTCGGTTGAATCGCTCCCAACTGCCTACCAGTTTCACCCTCCATTCTTTCTCAGCGAGGGTAGGGGCTCCGAGGATCTTTCTCGAAGCCCGAACAACTTTCTCCGAAGTCAAGGAGGCATGTGGAGCTGAAAGATAAGTATTTATCTCAGTTATATCATTTTTTATGAAATTATCATACATGAAACATTTTGCAGTTTCTGAAGTTACCTGTAGAGCTCGAAGAGATTTTTCGAAGTCCACCCTCCGTATTCTCTTCAAAGTTAATAGGCCAGTTGGCCATCAGAGGCGGAATCTGGAGCCCGATGAACTCCTCCGCTAAGTCTCGCATGCTCATGCGACGACTTATTGTTTGCAGCAGATTGAGGCGAGCTTCGAGCTGGCCTAGGTGTGGATGAACTTCGGCTTCCCTCCAGAAATGTATGTCTTTCAGAGGCCCGGCCAAACTTCTATCCACTCCTACTTCGGTGTAGAACCACCGAAGAATCCAATCCGTGTACCATCTGACATTGATGGCCTTCGCCGAAAATCGAGTTTGGTACTCATCTCGGAGCGTGAAGTTGATGCTGTCGAAGGCAACTACTATATTCTCTCCTCCGGAGCCCTAGTAAGTCTTCGGCTGGTAGAAGGCCTTGTGAGGCGCTACGAAGATTTTTGCTCTCCCTTCGCAACCTTCAGCTCGCAACGCCCACTCGAAGATCGCAAGACACGCTATGGCGTTCGGAGAGAGTTGAGGAAGGGTGACGTGGAAAAGTTCTAATACCTTCGACAAGAAGTCTACTGCTGGAAGCCCTAACCCCGCCTTGAAGAAGGCTTCGATAACAACCACCTCTCTAGGCCGAGGCGAGGGGATTGCTTCCTGACCAGGCTCACGGATCTTGACTCCCGGGCTAATCTTCCTTGCAACTGCTGTTGCGATGGTCTTCTTTTTGCAGGTTGATGGCCCCAATTTGTAGGACTGGTCTGAGTACTTGGAGGATGCTGGGAGGAGGTCGTGGGGGCTGGCTTATTGGGGATTCCCCGCAGGTGCCACCGCCGCTGCCGCCACCATGGCTTGCTTCCTGGCCAAGGCCGAAGCTGCTACAGGTGCTTTGAAGCTAGTCATTGCCATCAAACAGAATGAAAAGGTTGGAACTAGAGCTCTGGAGGCTAAAAGAGGGATTGCGCGATAACAGTGGGAAAAGTATCTCGAATGTCTCTTCCTCCTCTATTTATAGCCTGAACTCACGATTTCTTACCGTTCATACTCGACTTTCTGTCTTTTGTACCGTTATTATTTCCAAAATTAAAGCAACGTTATAGCTTCTTCCGAAAGAAAAAGATAACGGCTATTTTTCTGAGTCTAACGGTCTTTTCAGGTTCGTAGAAATTGACTTCGGAGCTGTTCAAATGAAACCTTTACTTGGGAGTCAATTCGAAGTTTCTAAATTTATGAATGCTTCCAAGGTTGATACATTTTATTAAACCCTGCGCATGATTATTTTTCTTGTGTATATTGCTCTCCTAACTTTACAGATCATACGAAGAAGCGTATTCGAGGGGCTACTATTGGGGGAAAATACTTCATCCTTAGGGTCTCTATAGTTATAAGACTAAGCCAGTTTACTAAACCGAAGCTCCAATATTAACTTCGGTCTAGTATATGATCAAGCTTGAAGAATCCATGCAGGCTTCTGTTCGGAGTATTACTTCGAAGGTTAAATCTTCAAAGAGCTTATCTGCCAGTGAGGATAGAAGACTTATCTTCTTTCTAAATAGATTAGTCTTTTACCATTTTGAATAATTGCAACTCCAGAAGAGTGAATTGGATGAAAGATTAGAAGTTCTCAAAGAGTAAATATCTTTCACTGCAATGAATGAAAATTTTCCATTATTTCATAGCATTTTTAAGACATTTTGTTTTTATGGTTCTACTTTCTTGTGCATGAAAAAGTTTCTTAGGCTAGAATCTTGTGTAGCACCCAAATAAAACGAATGAATCAATTATGGCTTTCTGCTCCATAAATACAACTTTGAGAAAGAAATATTTCTAGATGGACGAGAACTACAAATATTATGACCATTGCTAGTAGCAACAAATGCATTTTGTAGGCCCTTGAAGAGCCATGGTCATATTATTTGTGGGATAACTTTGCATAGTAATGAATCATTATTGTATTTGAACCCACTTAAAACATTTTTAAGGTTTGCAGAACTTGAAGAAATTATACTAGAAGTATAGAATCTTTAATATTTGTGCTATACTATGAATGCACTTGAAGTGTTTGCTACTTTAAGACTTTATTTCTCCCATTTTTGAATTATGCATTATGTAAATTTTGGTTTTCAAATTATCAGAAAAAATAAATTGATAACTCATATCGTTATAGCTTAAAATGTGAAATAATTTCCTAAATCGTGAAGATTAGTGTGCCCGCATGCACCACTAGGAAATTAATCACTAGGACAATCTAAAATTCTTTCTAGACTGTATTTAGGATGATGTTTTGATCTTATTAAACCCTTGTATGGTTTGTAATGATAGTACTTGAAGCTCATAAATCTTTGTAATAGATGTATGTATGTCTATTATCTTATTGACCCTCATGTCTTAATCATCAAATAGTAGACCACCTGAATGGACAACTCTAAAGAATAGCACTTGATGATTAATGCATTGACATGAGAGGCAAAGTAGTGCACTAAGTATTATTTGTCTATCTGAATGGACTAAGCATAAGAAATGAAGAATTAGAAGAATTCCTACACCAATATTGCAGATTTGTAATTTATTTGTCATGAATAGGACAAGTAGTTCTAAATGCAACAGATCTCAAACATAATTTGAACCATTGACATACAACATCTACTCAATAATAGTGCAACTAGTGTTGAATTTCCCATTTGAAGTATGTGCATATCCTACTACCATAGTAGATTGAAAAGGCTCTCTGTGAAAAGTCCGTAAAACTTGTGAACGGAGATTTAAATGTAGCCTTCTACTTTTGTAATTTTCCATCATTTAGGGGAGAGAGAATGAACCCTTGCATGAAAAATCTTGGGAAATTATGGTAGAAATGAAAATGATTGTGCACATCACCTCATACTAGTGAATGCAGTGTAAGAAGTACTAGAAGTATAGAAGGACCTAAAGTGCCTAATGACTAGAAGTTATACTACTTAATTGTTTTATGATATTAAAAGCATGACTAAGTCATATTACCTAAATGTAATGCACCGAAAAGTGTGAAATACTGAAGAAAGAAAGGTATCTCTCATCTCGTCTAGAGGCCTCGAACAAAAATAATAGGATGAGAACTCTTGTACT
Organism: Zizania palustris; assembly: GCA_019279435.1. NCBI lineage: Eukaryota > Viridiplantae > Streptophyta > Magnoliopsida > Poales > Poaceae > Zizania > Zizania palustris. The sequence continues at coordinate 25,518 of JAAALK010000118.1, read as the reverse complement.
TCATGTCCCTAAGTAATCGGAGACGCCTGATGAAAACAGGACATGAGAGCTTATCATATTTAATCACAAAAACTACCTCACATAAAGAAGGGGATCCAGTTGAGACCTAGAAAATGGTATGGAACCTCAGAAATAAGCATACCAGTATGAATCTTTTCATGAAGAAAGAAACCAACAATAAGGTGAGCACCAAAATAGTCGCTGGTACACTAAAGGACCTTGCTTCTATGATGAAAAATAATGGTGAGCAAGATGATGAAGCACCAGAATGTGCAACCCATGATGAAATAATTAGAAACTATAGAAGTTCAGATGAATCGTGTGATAGAGCAACTGTCAATTATCTGTACTTACTATTCATTATTGCCACAATCATGAATCTTGACCTTGGGCCTGTATCACTCATTGAATGAATGAAGAGGTCAGATTGACAAGATTGTAAGAAGGTAATGTCAACTGAATTGTCTTATAGAAGAAGAAGAAAATAGTAAGAGATGACTTGTTGTATAAAGTTTTCACTTCCTAACATGAGTTGATTGTAAAAATCTATTCTCCAATCATGGGCTAAATTACCTTTAGAAATATAATCTCAATGGCAGTCAACTAGTAGTTATATATTGAAATCAACCAGGAGTTGAATGAATCAACATGAAGTTGAAAATCGACTTGAAGTCATATTATGTTGAGTAATAAATTGATTTATGTTGTTATTTTCAAAGGAGCTTGGCTCAAACATTTGTATGAAGGTACATAAAGTATCATGTTTTGAACCAAGATAGAAAGAATAGAAATAATCTTAGTAGTATATAGTATATATTTCTTTGAAAGAAATGTTGCATGAATAATGAAGATCTCTGAATGGATTATGAATATGATCTGAATACCATGAGAAATTGAGGAAGCAAACTCATTGTTTGAATTTGAGTTTGAAACAAAATACTAGAACCAAGTTTTCTTAGTCTTACAACTAGAGCATGTGATCGATGAATTCTAGCACATCAGTTCTGTTGGGGGAAAATACTTCATCCTCATGATACTCCAAGATAAAGACAAGTCTTAATCTCGGAGCCCCGGACTTGCCTCCGGATTGAAGGGATTGAAGCCGAAGGGTCTGTCCAGGCTCCGGTCCGAAGAGACCCTCCGACAGGCTTCCCCTCCGGAGTGGAAAACAACCAGAAGGATGGGACGTCTGCCTTATCAACATCATTCGAGCATGTTTTACTGTATTAACCCTATAAGGAATTCTTAAATAGTATCCATTATGTCGGTTGTAATTGAGGGGTAAAAAGGCCTTTTCTCTAGAGATTTTACCTATAAATACCCTCTTCTCGCCCTGTAAGAGGCATCGAATATTCTGATATTCAATACACACTTCGAACTATTTTGAGCTATTATCTTTTTCAGAGGCTTAAGATAGTCCGCATTCACAAACACTTCATTTGTCAGTTCTTGGTTTTATAGAACCTGTTAGCGTAATCCGTTATACCAACAAGTTCACTTACACTCGGAAAGTATTGGAAAGGTTTGACTTTGAAAATTCATTTTCATCCAAAACCCCCATGGACAGAAGGTCACTGTAAGAAGACCACAAGTCCATATAGATCTAGAGAAGAGGGGGGAAATTTTGGAAGCAGAATTCTCCTACAGTTCTAGCTATGTTTTTTCTATGTGGTGGAACATAAGTATCCTAGAAATCGTCAAAGTAAAGTCTTGTATCAACTTTGAGCAACCACTTGGAAATAATAGTTTTTACATTAAGCCTCACCAGAATGTGTATGGTTTAGAAGAATGATTCATTACATTTAGAAGATATGAGAATTGAATCATATAAACACCCTCACTATTATTCAAGAAGATAATGTAACTTGTATTGCACAAATGCAGTCAGGATATGTAAAGAGCAATTTGATGAAGCTCGTAAACATCAAGTTCTTCTATGCTCATAAATTGCATGAGACGAATGAACTAATGGTGATGCGCACCAAGTCATATAAAAATCTCGAAGGTTGTTCACTAAGTCTTTCTTGAAACATCTAACTTTGAAAGATGTGTTCATTATACTTAAAACTTGTACATTTCATTGGGAGAAACTTCACATAACATCGATAAAAATATTTGAATCTTAGTCAAGCAGACTAAGTATCCGAATTGATCTTAAAGATCTTATGAAATATTTGGGTGAATTGTACTTTTTTCCCTTGAATGAGTTTTTCTGAAGTTTCTCATATTAAGGTTTTTAATGAGACAATTCGTACAACTAAGATGCGCACTATGTACTCTTTTTTTTTTAATTTTTCCTATTAGATTTATTAGATTTATTAGATTTTTGAGGAGTTTTAATGAGGCATATGTATCTTGCATAAGAATATCCAAGGGGAAGTGTTAAGATAATTCTTATTCTGATCCTTCGAAGATCAGATAAATGGTTAGGCATGTTTATCTTTAAAGGTTGTGCTGTTTGGCTTTTTCCTTACACACCGTTATAGTTTCAGACTAGGCACGGTAGGTTTCTCAACAGAGCCTGTGACGTTAGGACGAATCCACCGATATGAGAATCCGTCAGAAGCAGGCGACCAACACAGCGTTACCGCAACCTGCCACGGCATCCCACAAAACTTTATTTTAAGGAATTATAAGACAATCCATCCGTCCAGAAATAAAACTCTTATTTCACTAGTCTAAAATTTTAATTTTCATCCATACTTCACTTATTTCACAAATAAATATGTTATATTCTTTTTATATACCTCTCAATATCACATCATAATATTAAGTTTTCATTAATAAAGTACAATTTATTTTTTATTTTATCTGCTAATTTAACAAGCTTGCTAAAACCGAAACGATGGTACCACTCTAATAACATTGAGACTATTATTTGGGCGCGCATTATGCGAAATAAAATGAACTGTGTCCGCATTATGAAAATGAAAAATAACCGTGGGACAAAATTTTAATGTTAATAATAAACTTATTGTGGGACTTGATCCTTGAACAGTTGCACGAGAGAAATGTGCTCTCATCACAAGTTAAAATGCATGCACATGCCACGCACTTTTGATAAAACGAGCTACTGTAGTAAGCATGAGCATACACCCAGACACAGTGTAGTACAGTTACATAATACCCCGAGCTTGCATGTCACCTACAACTGGAATATTTTGGTCGTTAAAAACGAAAATGTCACAGGATGCAAACTACTGATTATACTACTACTTGATCAAGCCAGGGTACTGATGATACTACTCGAGTTGCAGCATTGCCGTTTGGAAGCTGGAAATGTGAATCATCAACCTGGTTATTGGGCAATTTTTTTCGTTGATTCTGCCATTTGTAATGCAGGGTCGCAGCAACCAAACGCGGGCAAATCACTCACTCGTCTGCAGGTAAACACGCGAGAATTGCGTCGATCAGTGCGAGCGCACGGCGGAGAGCCGGAGACATGGCTGTGCATGCATGACAAAGTGGTGAAGCGAACGCACGTACCGTTGTTGAAGTGCGAGGCAGCGGCGGCGACGGCGAGGTCGGGGGGAGAGGCGGCGCCGGTGGCCGTGGGGATGGAGATGGAAAGCTGCGTAGAGTCCCATGGCCTCCCGTTGTTGCCGTCGACGTCGCGCGGTGCCGGCCACTCGTTGATGAATCGCCGCAGGGGCTTCTCCGCGGAGTCTAGGGTAAGGTCGGCACCGAGGGCGAGGCAGTGCTGCTGCTGCCGCCGCCGCCGCCTCGCCTCCACCGCGTCGTCGCGCTCCTTTGACCAGCCGCCGTAGCCGCTCGGGAGGAGAGAGGTGGCATGCGCGTACCTGTGGTAGGACGGCGGAGGCGACGTCGCTTGGAAGGCGTCGAGGTGGAGCAGGAGCGGGCCGGTCTGGTTGGACGGCGCCCGAGCGGAGGCGGCGTCAAGACGGATAAGGTGGAGGTGGCCGCCGCCGCCGCCGTAGTTCGGCGCGTCGGGCGCGGGCGGCGAGATGGAGAGGGCGGACGGGCGGTACACCGCGGCAGCGGCGGGCGCCATTTCCACAGGCTTTCTTGAACGGTTCTTGCCGCGGTGCATGTGCTTCTCGCAATACTTGGAATCGCCGTGCGCCTCCCTGGAGCAGCGCCACTTCTTGCCGTCCGTCCGCCGGCACCGCCCCGGTTCCGGGTCCTCCGTCCTCCGCCCGTATTGCGCCGCCGCGGCCGCTGCCCCGTAGCACCCCCACCCCACTGCACACACGCAATAGCGATCAGACTAACCGAAGCAGGCGCAGAGGGACGCACTGGAACAGAAGAGAGAATGAGAAAGAAAGGAGACAAGTACGGGAGGGCTGATGGGGCGGGAAGGCGAGGGAGGGGACGGTATCGACGTCACTGCGGTGGCGGAGCGGTCGGAGGAGGTCAGGCGGCACCGGCGCGCCGGCTGCCATGTACTTGTAGATGAGCGCCTGGTGCTCCAGCTCCTGCCACTGCGTCGCCGTGAACAGGCACCTTCCTCCGCCGCCGCCGCCGCCGCCCAGCATCATCTCTCAGAAATCAACAAGCTGTGACGGCCACAAGAATCACAAGCTCGAGGCCTAGAGAACTCCCTCTCCAGTGGTAGCGTGGTACTAGTACTCCCCTAGATGGCTGGATTTTTACTAGGTAGTAGGTACATGATACCGTATTCCTCTGTGTACAGGGGAGTTGAATGCTGGTAGCTACGGTGCGTTTGTGCTAGTGTCAGGAGGATTCAGATTTCATTTCAGGGTGGCAGAGGCAAGCTGAGCGCGCTGGTGGTAGTGCAGAGGATGGGTCACTTCGGCCAGTGTTCAGCAGGCCAGGGGCGTGCAGCGCCGCGCAGACAGAGTGCGCGCTGCAGACTCTGCGTGACGCGCCCTGCCGCGGCAGCCCTGATCCTGACCGCCTGCTGCGTGGACGCTGCAGCGCGCGCGCGTGGGCGAGCGGAGAAATCGCTCGGCCAGCGCGTGCTCCTGCGCGATCATCGCCTGGGCTGATGATTTGATGGCGCTAAGCCAGACTTCGGCTTGGTTAAGCAGATCACAGTCAAACCTGGTGAAAAACAGCTTGTAATCCAGTGCCCATCTTTGACACAGGATGGAATTGTTTGTGGCCTAAAAATGCAAACAGAGCAAGCGAAACCCATACTTAAGTCACAAAAGCGCCAATTTCGTAGGCATTTTCAGATGAAGCGGGAAAAGAGGCGAATTTTTTTAATAATTTTTTTAAAAAAATTTAATTCTAGTATATCATTTTCAAAATTTATAAATCTAAACCCATGTCGGTGGTGTAACTACCGAACGTGGCCAGGTGTAACTACCGAACGTGGCCACATGACGTCACATGGCCCTTGTATTGCCGAACGTGACGCCATGTGGCCACGTTCGTTAGTTACAGGTCTAAATTTATAAATTTTGAAAATGGGATACCGGAATTGTTTTTTTAAAAAAATATTATTAAAAAAATTCCAAAAGACAGACTAGGAGAGGTATCAACTTTGGTTATCAAATGATTGAACAACAGGATACATAATTGATATTGATAACAAGGATTTAAAAAATAGTCGTCTTTAGTGAAAATATGTATATTTCTTGGTTATTATCACACGATCTATTATTCTCAAACCTTGCGGACCTAGTTTAATGTGGATAGGTGCATCACTTAACCGTTATACACTGATTCCTAATTTAGATATAAAAAAATTAGACTTAAAAGATAAGTGCATTACAAAGAAGGGCTCCACCGGAAAATTTGAAGTAAGTCCAGAAACTTGTCGGACGCCTCGTGGCCCTTAGAAGATTTTTGGCAAGGTCCGTAGACCGGAGCCTCCCAATATTCAAAGTCTTAAAAAGGTCCAAAGATTTTGTATGGACAAGTGCCAGAAGAATTTCGATGATATAAAAGACTATCTCGGCAATCTTGCAACACTCACTATGCCCCTCGCAGATGAAACTCTAGTTGATAGCAAAAAATGACATTAATGGTCAAGATTGTCAAAATATCAATTTTGGTAATTTGGGACAAAAATACACGTCTTGGATCAGGTCGAAGCCCTGCAGGGATGAAGGCCCGTTGAGCCTTGGGCTTCAAAAGCCTTCCAGCGGCCTGCTACCTTCGGCCCGAAGGCCTTCGGAGGCCTGCCTCGCCGAAGCTTCTACCCAAGGAGAAGGCTTCGGTAGGCCTACCGAAGGCCCACTTCGGGCTGGATTTCAGAGATAGAGTTTGAGTCTAATTCTGGCTAATTTTATCCCTAAGTTTGGTTAGGCCAAATCCTACCAGATTAAACTTAGAGATTAGAAAACTAGCCCCTGTAAATATAGGGGTGAGGCCGGTTCATTAGACCCCACAACACAAATCAATCACAAAGCCCTAGGTTTGAACTGTACCTTTACTTTTATTTACTATTCTGCAACCTTCGTGGGTTTGCCTGGAAGCCCTCTGTCAGCCACACCGAAACCGTAGTAAGCCTTGTTACTTCGCCTGTGAGGTACCCATTAATCTACGTAACAAATTGTTATCGCCTTGTTATTTTGCCTGTGAAGTATCCGTTAATCTACGTAACAGATTGCTACCTTCGTTCTTCTACTGCAACACTTAGCAGATTCGGTCCCCAGGCTGAATTGGCACTCGATCCCTATTCTATTTGCAGGTTTTCACCCTCGGAGCCACTTCGCCGGAGGTGTTCAGAGTCAAGAGCCTGGTTTCGGAGGCTGCCAGAACACCCATCGACGGGAATACTGCTTCGACTACCTATGTCGGGCCGTCATGCTGTTGTTGGTCCGACCAAGTCCCGCGCGCCACACGCTTTGCAGTAGGCTTCATCACGTCAGGCTTCGCCACGTTTATACCTCACGCCGGACGAAGTCATGCCAGTGCGTTGCGTTTGGAATATTTTGCCGTGTTAGAGACTTCGCGCCGAACCTTGCTTTTCGGAGGTGATTTCGCATCGAGACCTGTTCGGAGCCTGCCTTCGGCCAGATTAGTCCGAACGTCGAATAATACCTTCGGCGAGACCCTTCACACAGTATACTTCAAATCAGTTAGGCTCTGATCAGCTTGCTGGTTTATTTTATTTAATATATTTATTTTCGGCTAATTGGATTATTTCTGTGTGATCTGATTACCTGGCGACTCCACCCCCTTGCCACTGTTAAGGGTATTCGGAACACGACGTCTGTGTTGTGTTACGCTTAGGATTGTCCCTAAGTATCCACACACTTTTTTATCGTCGAACTGACCCAAGTGCGGGGGCACATTTTCGTGTCAACACACCTTTTGGTGACTCCGCTGGGGAGAGCTACGCCAACATGACAAGTACATCTACATCGACCACCAGTATGTCTATGACAACTACTACATCTACGACGTCGATAGATCTGATTGGGGGCGTAGATATCGACAACTGCAACATCATGACGCCTACCCTTGAAGATATTCCCGAAGAGGACCGGGCAGAGATCGAGGCAAAGATGAAGGCACTTCAAGACCTCATGCTTGGGAGCTATGTCAAGACACGTGTGGGCTTCATCAAGCACGGCGTCCACGTCCCCGACCTCGCTCAGACCCAGGTAGCACCAGTATCGCCTCCGTTGCCTTCTTTAGAAATTGAGCAAAAAATAGCCTCATCAGTAGATAAAGCTTGTGGAATCGGAATGGCGACTAGAGGAGGGTGAATAGGCGCCTCGACAAATTCTTGCGAATATGATGGCCTTTTCAAATCACCCAATGCACCTCTAAATGAACAAGCGGAAGCAGATGTGGTAAAGACTCCGATAAAAATAGATGCTATCACCCTCCTATCTGATATTATGTTCAATGATAGATTGAGGGATCAGCAGCACTAAATTTACACACACAAAGACTGCAATTTAAAAATAGCTCTTAAACCTTTTCTATTCTATACAAAAGGCTTGCATAAAAAACAATTTCACAATGGGCTTGGTGGAACATGTGCTCGACAGTACATCCAGTTGTTAATGGCGAAAAGCATCACTGCATACGGCAGCACATGATTGGCAAGCTGGGAAAGAAAAAGAAGGGAGAAAAATGTTTCTAGATTCAACTTTCAGCCTTCAAGATTTTCAGCAAATGACCACCTTCCAGAATTTTTATAGCATATAGATGAGCCAAAACTATATGTAGCTGTGTTCAGAACCTTTTGCAAACTTCAAACATGGAACCCTTGTAACTTGGACAACAAAAGTTATGTAGAACTCAGGTCCAAAAACAGAACCAAAACAGATTAAGACTCGCCTCAAAGATTGAATCCAGACTGAAGACAAACTCAATCAGCAGAAATCAGAAGTTTCCCAAACTTTTTAGGCACTTTGTTGGACAGGAAAATATATGCAGCAGTGGTTAAAACCTTTTGCAAATTTCAAACATGAAACCTGTTGGAACGACGGATCGGACCAGCAAGTTTTCTTAGTGAGAATGAGAGTAGTGTATTCAATGCTCCTTGAGCCTGTCCCTTACAACTACAGCTAGGGGTATTTATAAGGCGCCCCATCCAGAGGACCAAGCGCCTCTGGACCGCCAACGGTTACACGGCCAGACGTCGGTCGGTAGTACAGACAAAACAGACTATACATAGTACAGTCAAGAAGATTCGACTTTGACAGCGTATCAGCCGTGTCGGACGCTGTATGCACCGCCCGACACAGCTCAGAGGATCGCGATTCTGCCTCCTCGTATATTTGTCCAGTCCTTTTCCCGCCAGCGCTTCCTCCGGATTCACTACCACGGCCCGAGGGGTGGCCCCCGGCAATCTTCTCCCGGAGGGTGGCCTCCGGGGCCGGAGGGTGGCCTCCGGCATCTTCAAGCCGGAGGGAGCCGGGGGGTGGCCTTCGGCATCTTCGAGCCGGAGGGTGGCCTCCTCCGGCACTAGGCCTCGGACCCCCTGGTTGTGGGCCCCCTTCGCCGTTGGGATTATCTCCCCCAACAGTAGCCCCTCGCTTCTTCCTTCTTGAGAGTCCTGCGTCAAGAGAGGGTGGAAGCACACATGATAATTCCGACGACCTTCATAAGGAACGTAACTTACATTGTGGTGCCGGATCCAGCCGTAGCGTGGCCCCCCTCGTCCGACGCGGAGGGGCTCAGAAGCGGGGAGGCGTGATCGGGCCTAGAGGCTGAGGACCGCTTCTAATCCTCTCTCCGACGGGTTAAGAGGAGTTTGACCGGGCTCACTGGGTGCGTGCGCACCTTGACCGTGGGGCTCTGGCCCCGAGGGGGCGGCCAGACGCCGCCAGAAGCAGTTAATGTGCGTGTAATCGGCATCGGGGAGGCGAACCGCTAAGGAGCCACCGCGCCCCAACGCGCCGGTTTGGCCTTAATTGCGGTGCCATGCGACCGCCGCGTTCACACGCTTAACAAACCGGAAGAGAAACCGACGGCCTTGTGCTTAAATATATCCCGTCGCGCGGCCTGCTCTTCCTCCTTCACTTTGCTACGCCCACTCTAACCACTTCAAATAGCATCTGCTCTGCTCCCTGAGCTCTGACTCCCCTCTCGCCTCCTCGAGCAATGGTGAGGAGCGCCGCCTCAGCAATGGCGATGGACCCGCGCTTCCTGCAGCGCCAGATGGCGGCGGTGGCGGCGACGATGACGGATCTGTCGGAGACGCGCGGCGCGCGCGAGCTCCGCCCCGCCTCAGAGCAATTTCGGGAGCAGACCTTGGAGCTCGGCCCGTCTGCGTGCACAGAAGCGTCGATCGAGCAAGCAACTAGGGCCCGCCTTGGTCCTGAGACGCCGGCGAGGAAGCCGGGTCGAGAGACGGTCCCGCAGCCGCGAGAAGGCGAGGTCGTCGTCTTCGAAGCTTTTTTCGACACGGGATTGGGGTTCCCTGCCTCGGAGCTCCTTGCCGGGGTGCTGGATGTGTTCCATCTGGAGCTCCCGTAGCTGTCCCCTAACGCCGTGGCCCGCCTCGCCATTTTCGAGTGGGCCATGCGCGCCGAAGGCTGCGAAGGGAGGGCGGAGGTCTTCGCGCAGATGCACGAAGCTCTCTGCCAGCCAAAGAAGAAGGGAGGCCAGATACTAGCCTTCGGGAGCATCAACTTCCAGCTCCGGAGGAAGTACGCGGACTCCTTCCCTACGAAGGCCACCAACGAAAGGTGGTATTCCAAGTGGGTGAACCGGTGGTTCTACGTCCACGTGGGGCTCAGCTCCGACCTCGCCGGGATCCTGCGCCACATTTGGTTCCGGAGGGAAGCGCGCATCGAGACCAACACCGGCTTGATCTCCGCGAGGATCCAGCTCCTCCAGATCGTCGCCCGCCGAATGAGCATGCGCGACTTGGCGGAGGAGTTCGTGGCTCTCGAGATTCCTCCGCTAAAGGAAGAGTGGTCGGCGTCGCTCTGGAGCAGCCGGGACGAGTCGATGCCAGCGGAGCTCTCCCGCCAGCTTGGTAAGTGTCCGCACCCGTCCACTTCGTTCCCACCTTTCGTGCCCGAAGGGTGCTCCGGTCCTAATAATTGAACGCAGGGTCGCTCGTTGCTCGGACCCCCGATGAGGTGGCCCGCATGATGGAGAGGATTCTCGGAGTCCCTACCTCGGCTGAACGCACTTGGCGGCTGGAGTTGGTGGGCTCCTGGGAGCGCTCCAACAGAGTGTGGGGGGCGCTTGAGCTCTCGCCTCCGCCTCTCCCTGAGGTTGAGGTCCTCCGGGTTGTCTCGAAGAGAAAGGTAGGCGACCCCGACGGTGGCCTCTCTCCTCGTCGCCTCCCAAGAGGAAGAAGATAGTGAATGGTCCAAGGCAGCTTTCCCCGGGACACTCCTCCGCCTCCCACTCCGAGTGGGGGGGTTCCAGCGATGGGGCCCAGTCGGAGTCAGGGGGCCCTCCGGTAATTCCGGACCCGACCCGGTCGGTTCGGCCGGACGCCCGAAGGGCCGAAGACGCTCCCCCTCGCTCATGCCCGACGGAGCCCACGCCGGGGGCCGGGCAGGAGGCGCCCATTACTGGGGCGACGCCGCCTCCCAAGACCGCTCCCTCGCGCGAACCGGCTTCGGAGGGGGGCTCCATCGGCTCCCACGGGAGCAGGGCGACGGAGAACTTGGACCGAGGGGGGTTGGTCGACCCGCTCGGCGCCGTTGAGAGGAGCGCCGACATAGAGGCCGAGCTCGCCGCGGCGGCGGCGAGCTCCCCGGTGAACTCCATCGACATCCTTTTCTACCGCCCGAGCCCGTCAGGGCCCGCCCAGCTTCCGGAGGACCTTGCCGACGCTGCGGACAAAGGTGCGATAGCTTACCCATCCTTTCCCCAAACGTTGGGGCCTTCTCGACCTTAGCTTGTGTTCGCCCGCGCAGGCACATTGCCCCAGGGCGTCGAACTAGTCGTCCCGCTTCCCGAGGACGCTCCGGATGCAAGGTCCAGAGCCCCTGTCGGCACGAGGAGGGCTCCGGGGCAACGGGGCGGAACGGAGACCGGGACCTCCGAAAGGGCCTCTCCGGAGGCCGTAGAAGACGCAGGGAATCGGCCTCTGCCCCCCTCTGATCCTCGAGGTGCGCGCGCCACCGTGCCCCTCTTGCGCCCCTTCCTGGCGGACGGTGAGGACTTCACGTCCCGAGTGGCCCCAGTCCACGATTACTACTTACGGCTGCGCGAGGCCCCGGTGATAGATGAACTGGGGCTATCAGACGGCCTAGACCTCGGCAGGGCCATCGAGACCGCAGCGGGCCAGGTACCTTCTTGGAGTGCCTTCAATGAGCCCCTAGCTCTTCTTCTGATCATCTTCCTTGCGCGCAGGTGGTTGCATTGGCGCAGGGATAGCTGATTGCCCTGCTCTCCGAACGCCAACGCCGCGAGGCAGATGTCGCGGAACTCACGGCCCGAGTGGATACCGCGGAGAGACTGGCTCGTGAGCAGTCATCGGAGGTCGAAGCCCTTCGGCTCCGGGCAGCAAGGGTCGAAGCGCTCAAGGCCCAAGTGGCGGAGATGGACTCCCTCAAGACCCGCGTCGTGGAGTTGGAGGGACTCCAGGCTCGGGCCGAGCGAGCCGACGAGCTGGAGGCGGAAGTCAACGCCCTCCGGGCCCGAGCTACCGAAGCAGAGGGGCTTCGGTCCCGAGCCGCAGAAGCGGAGCGGCTCGAAGGGGAGGTTTCCGTGCTCCGGACCCAAGTCTCGAAGGCGGCAGCTAGCGCCGAAGCCCTCGGGGCCCGGGTGGCCCAGATGGAGCGGGTTGAGGTGGACCTCATCGCCCGGAACGGGGAGATGACCGAGGCGCTTGCCGAGGAAGGGAAGACGGCGGCTGACACCGCGGTGTCCCTCCGGAAGGTGCTGGCGCGCTACGGCACTGGATGCGGCGCGTTTGACGTCGCCCGGGAGCCCCTGGTTCGTCGGGTGAAGTTTATCCAGTCCGCCGTCCGACAAATACACCTTACCGTGGCGCAGTACGGCGAGGTGTCTGCCCGGGTGGCCGCTTACGGGATTCTTCGGCATCTTGAAGCGTCTGGACTTCCTCTTCCTTCGCCTTCGAGCCCGCATCCGGTCGCCTTCGTGGGGGATCACCTCCGGACGCCGAGCCCTGCGCTGAATCAATCTTGGAGGGCTCTCAAGGCAGTCTGGCAGACTGAGGGTCCCGAAGCCTTCGGTCTCGGCCCGCCAGCTGGACCCGAAGGTGTAGCTTCTTCGAAATTTTCTTTGTCTTAGCCTGTAATAGCTTAGGAAACTTAATCATATATTAATAAAGAGTACTTTTTGGGGCTCACTCAGGGTGTCCATGATTGCGACTGCGATGTCGAAGTGCTTGAATTTGACGACGCTCTTCGACATCGATGGGCTATCTTCGAGGTTCTGAGAGCGAACTGGCCTGCGTGCTTCGTTCTTCCCCATAGTAGTGATGGGCGCGCGGACCCTGACGTCCTCCGAGGGGTTCTGAACCTTGTCAAGGAAGAAGAAACAGGGCTCCGCTCCTTGTCTTCGTCTCCCGAGCCGGTTGACTGGTCTGATACAGAAGCCGGCCTGGACGAAGCGCCCCCCGGGGGGGCGATCTGCGTAGCTGGGCCCAACTTCAAGAAGACCAGAGGGCCTTTCGTGCCCAGAGGAAGGAGGAGGAGCGAAGGAAGAGGAAGGAGAGGTCCGCACGAACCGTGTCCGGGCCTTTGGCCGAAGCGCGCTCTGGCCCAGGTGGCCCCTCCGACCGAGGGGGCCTTCGGTTCTTGCTTGGCTTGGATGAGAACTTCTCTTGATCCTTCTCTTCCGTCTTTGGTTTGTAATAAACATTGTACGCCCCCCTTCTTTCTTCTTTTTCCAACATGCGTGGTTGAAGCCTTTCTCCTTGCTCCTTCCCTTCCCCCTCCTTAGCGGGTACTCGGTTTGCCGGCTGGGCACTAACCAGCTAGGAGGAAGGCGTCTCGGGACGGGGCGCTCGGGGTCGGGGCCCCGGAATCCGATTGCGGGGGTGTGTCGAGCTGGAGCTCGGAATCCGATAGCGAGGGCGCGTCGAGCTGGAGCTCGGAACTCGAGTGTGAGGGTGCGTCGAGCCGGAGCTTGGAACCCGAGTGTGAGGGTGCGTCGAGCCGGAGCTCGGAACCCGATAGCGAGGGCGCGTCGAGCCGGAGCTCGGAACCCGAGTGTGAGGGCGCGTCGAGCCGGAGCTCGGAACCCGATAGCGAGGGCGCGTCGAGCCGGAGCTCAGAACCCGATAGCGAGGGCGCGTCGAGCTGGAGCTCGGAACCCAATAGCGAGGGCGCGTCGAGCCGGAGCTCGGAACCCGAGTGTGAGGGTGCGTCGAGCCGGAGCTCGGAACCCGATAGCGATGGGCGCGTCGAGCCAGAGCTCGGAACCCGGGTGCGAGGGTGCGTCAAGCCGGAGCTCAGAACCCCAGCGTGAGGGTGCGTCGAGCCGGAGCTCGGAACCCGATAGCGAGGGCGCTTCGAGCCGGAGCTCGAAACCCAGGTGCGAGGGTGCGTCGAGCCGGAGCTCGGAACCTGAGTTGTAGGGTGCGTCGAGCCGGAGCTCGGAACCCGATAGGCTTTGATGAAACAAAGCTTTTTATAGTCGTCACGCTTTTGCGATGGGCGAAAACACTTGCCTGGTGATTTTATTACGCAATTCGGATACATAAGCAGGCGCCATCGGCCGCTAGTGGAATACACTGATGAGATTACGGAAAATAACACTTCAGGTGCTCCGCGTGCCAAGTATGCTTCAGCTCCTCGCCTTCCAAGGTGGCGAGCCGGTAAGAGCCCGGTCGTCCGGACCTTGTTACAACGTATGGTCCTTCCCATTTGTTGCCCAGTTTGGTGGGAGCGGCCACCGCGCGAAGGACGAGGTGCCCCGGTTGGAACTTGTTGTGCTTGACTTTGGGGTCGTACCATGCCTTGGTCTCCTTCTGATACTGGGAGAGGTTGGCGACGGCTCGGAGCCGTGTTTCTTCGTCCAGGTCGAGGGAGACGGTGCGCTCGTCATCGGCTTCGGGTGCTGTGACGCGTAGCGAACCGGCTCGGAGCTCCGTTGGGGTCATTGCTTCGTCGCCGAACAAGAGGCGGAATGGAGTGAAGCCGGTAGCTCGGGAAGTGGTGGTCCGGATGGACCACAAGATCTTCGGCAGCTCGTCGGGCCACAATCCTTTGGCTCGTTTGTTGAGGCCTGAGAGGATGTGCCCATTAGCTCGCTCCACGGCCCCGTTAGACTGGGGATGCCGCACGGTGGCAAAGCAGAGCTGGACTCCCAACTCATCGCAGAATGCCCGGAAAGCCCCAGCATCGAACTGCGTTCCGTTGTCTAATGTGAGCTGCCTGGGCACTCCGAAACGGCACACGATGTTCTGCCAGAAGAATTTCTGGACGCTTCGGGATGTGATGGAAGTCAGTGGCTCTGCCTCGACCCACTTGGAAAAATACTCGACGGCGACGACAGCAAAGCGCAGGTTGCCTTTCGCTCTGGGGAGTGGTCCAATGAGGTCCATGCCCCATCGGGCCAGAGGCCACACAGGAGGGATGGGTAGCAGGCTTGCTGGGGGTCGGTGACTGCGCCGCCCCATCCACTGACAGCCTTGGCAAGTGCGGACGAGTTCTTCGGCGTCGGCAACGATAGTGGGCCAGTATACGCCCTGCCGGAGAGCTTTGCCTGCGAGGGCCTGTGGTGCCAGGTGGCTCCCGCACAGCCCCTCGTGGATTTCCCGGAGCATGGCCACTCCGTCTGAGTGCGAGATGCAACGGAGTAACGGAGAACATACCCCGGACTTGTATAAGATGTCGTTGATGACCTCGAAGGACCTTGCACGGAGCTGGAGGCGAACTTGGTTTGGGCTAGGACGATCATCTTTGCTTCCCGCGAGCATGCGCAGGATGGGCTCCCGCCAATCGCCATCGACCGTACACAGGACTGGAGCTGGTCGGGGTGGCGGCGGGGGCTCATCCGAGGAGGCGAAGGTGGACGCCTCGCTGCGAGGGGGCGCCGAAGGTTGGGTGATCTCCTCGAAAAAAGCACCCGGCGGCAAGGCTTGAGCTCCTGCCCTGGCTTTGGCGAGGGCGTCAGCTTGGCCATTTTCGCCTCGCGGGATGTTTTGGACGGATATACCCTTGAAGGATGCCTCGAACCTGCGGATGGTTTCGAGGTAGGAGGCAAGGTCCGGGTGCTTAGCCTGGAAACTCTTGTCGATGTGCCCGGTGACTACTTGGGAATCGGTCTTGATGACCACGCGCACCGCTCCCAGCGCGTGCGCCTTGCGGAGACCCAAGAGGAGCCCTTCGTACTCGGCGATATTGTTGGTGGCCTTGAAGCTTAGCCGAGCAGAATACAGGGCCTGCTGGCCGGAGGGGGAGACGATGCCTGCTCCGGCCCCAGCCCCCGAAGCCTGGTAAGCACCGTCCGAAAAGACGGTCCAGACCCCTGCGCTTGCTTTGGTGCCTGCGCACTCAGGGGCCATCGTCCACTCCGCGACGAAGTCGGCGAGGATTTGGGACTTGATGGCTGTCCGGGCGACGAAGGAGATCCCAAATGGGGCCAACTCCACCGCCCACTTGCCGATGTGGCCGGTGGCGTCCTTGTTCCGGAACATGTCGCCTAGCGGGTAGGCAGTCGGGATGATGACATCATGAGCCAGGAAGTAGTGCCGGAGCTTTCGGGATGCCATCACGAGGGCGTAGGCCACCTTTTCGAGCTCGGAGTACCGAGCGTTAGCTCCGGTGAGGGCTTCGAAAACGAAGTAGACGGGGCATTGAATCAGCTTCCCATCGAGTTTCTCCTCTTGGACTAGAGCCGCACTCGCTGCACTGCTGGAGGCGGCGAGGTAGACCAATAAAGGACTGTCGGCCTGAGGTGTGGCGAGGGCCACAAGGCCGGAGAGATATTCCTTGATCTGCTCGAAACAATCCTGACATTCAGAGGTCCACTCAAAATGCTTAGAACCTCGGAGCGCTTTGAATATGGGCAAACTTCGCTCTGCTGATTTGGCCAAAAATCGCCCGAGGGCTGCCAACCGCCCGGCCAGCTTCTGCACTGCCTGAACCTACGTCGGGCTGGCTTCGATGCCTCGGCTGGAAACGAGATACCCAAGCAGCTTCCCTGCGCGCGCTCCGAAGACACACTTTTTTGGATTGAGCCGGATTCCACACCGCCGGAGGCTATCGAAGGTCTCAGCTATGTCCGAGCCGTGATGGCTCTTGGTGGCGCTTTTGACGATGATGTCGTCCATGTATGCTTCCACATTACGCCCCAACTGATGACCCAGGGCTTTGGAGATTAGTCTTTGTTGGGGGAAATTACTCCATTTCCAAGACTTAAAGATTAACCCTTCAAAGGCTGAGGAGGACTCCGAAGCTGGCGGACTGTTGTTCGAAGCATGCGTCGCCACGACCGGATGGTACCACGGAGCGAAGCCTTGGAGAACCCTCCGAAGGGAGGATGGAGGCCTCGAAGCCGAAGGACATGATTGATTGGATGTCCAGCTTATCCATCTACCTTGCAGTACTTTACCATGAATAACCTTGTTTATAATACCGAACAGTTTCCACTATGTCGGTTGTAATCTAGGGGTAAATAGGTCCTTTCCTTATGCTTTTTCCCTATAAATACCCCCCATTGTACCTTGTAAAGGGGGATCCAGAACAAGTTGTTCATCTGCACTTATTCGGACCACTTGAGCTATTATCCATTTCGGAGGCTCAAGGTAGTCCTAAAACACAAACTCCCTGTTTGTCCGTTCTTGATTTCAGAGAACCTGTTGGCGTAACATTTGCACCAACAGTTGGCGCCGTCCGTGGGGAACCAAGTTCTAAAAGCTTGTTCTCTGCTGCTGACTGCACTTCGAAGAGCACTTACGGAGGGAGCCTCGGAGTCCCAAGATCCCGCGCACCCTTCAGTTAAGGGCTTCTTAGTGCAGCCCAAAGGCCTTCTCTCGACCCCTCGAGTCGTTCGAAGTCCTCCATCTCCAAGACCTCTTATGTAGCGCCCCGATTTATCAAAATCGAGACATTATTGAATTTCCATAGAAAAACAATAATACAAGAGGTTCATCATGCGACAACGTACATACGATATTATCCATGGTACGCAGACCATATTTATTACAACATTGTTTTAATAAAAACGATAATAAGATAAATAAACAGCGGCATGACGAACGTCTTCTTCAGGATCTTTCTTCTCGACTGGGTCGCTACTCCAGACCGTCTTCAAGATAAGCATCCTCTGTGGGGTCCAACGGGTATGAGTACAAAGAGTACTCAACAAGCCACCACAAATGCAGATAATAATGCAGGATAATAAACAAGGAAGGATAAAGGCTAACAATGCAGAATAAAGCGATTGCAGCTATGGCATTTAGTGTAATCATATTTTAATCATGCGGAAAGTAAATATGAACATCATCAACATCAACTAACTCGAGGAGTACGTTTTACCTCCTCGCACAACGGTCCTTACATGTCAATCCATCATGCACATACATATTCAAGTAAACTAACTGGGGGATGTCACGCAACCCGCCCTTGACCGTGGGCTCGGCTTTTCGAAAAGATTTAAGACTCTGATCAGAGATGTACTACTGTACCCACAAGGCACGCACTCATCTCAACGAGATGACCCATTTCACGGGAACTCGTGCCAAAACCTCAATATGAGATGTTCCAAGCGATAACCACCCGCTCTAGGTTTCGCCGGCGCGCCGGGCCGCATCCCGGCTAACGTCGCACCCCCTTTTGCGCCACATTGGTACAAGTCACCCGCAGGTGCAACTTGACCCATCTCCAAGTGGTGGCCTCGGTTTGGAACAACCCATACCTTAGTTAGGACTTACCCACTAGACTTGTGGTTAGTACGTAAGTGTATTGCAACGGATCCCTCAGACCGGTCCTTATAGTGCCCCGGGTGCGACTGACCAATGCGCTAGCTTGCACCCGGAACCCACCATGCATACACTCACAACCATGACTCATCACCAACAGAATTTCCAAGGATAAGAAGCAACGGGAATCATATAATAGAACCATTTTGCTACGACTCATTTTTATCCTATAGCGGCCGTGTCAATACATTGGACACTAGCTAATATCATTGATCATATGGTGACAAGGGGGTTAGGCGAGATAGCATGGCTTGGGTTGCACATCAAGGTCGGGGGATCCTAAATAAATATAATGTAAGGGTTCATTTGACTAATGCATATACATAACCTATGTGTTTTAGCGATAATCAATCCAAACATGGGTTCAATATGTTCAAGAGATTGGTTTGGTGACTTGCCTTGTTCAGCAAAGGGAGAGGGAGGGACTTCGGGGAAGTACTCCGGCTCCTCGGCGACGTCGTAGTCTTTTTAATATAAATGTAAAATAAAAGAACATAACATCTAATCAAACAGTATAACATTACATTATAAACACATAAGTTAAAGTTGGTTTGAATAAATAAACCCAAAGGTTAAGGTTCTGAATTTTATAAATAATTTTAAAGGGATTAAAATGAAGGGTTGTCCTTTTTAGAAAACAAATGTTTAAATGGGATTATGGTCATATTAAATCCTTAAATAAGTGTGAAATGAAAAGTTCATGTCAATTTGGTGGTTTTCAGTGAATGAACAGAAAGGAAATTAATAATAATTTTTCTGAAGTTTAAATATTTTAATCCATATTTTAATCCTAAAGGCTTTGGAGTAATTATTTGAATAAACATGAAAATGTCAAAATAAACCTACTGTTTTTATGGCATAAACATGTAGAGAATAATTTTATGAATTTTCTAAAATTGGAATGGTAATTTTTAGAGTCCAAAAGCATTAGATATGAATTTTACAAGTTTAAAGGCATTTCTGGAATTTATTTTCAAATTTTAAACCTCTCGGGTCCACGGTGAGCCAGGCCCACGGTGAACCCGCGCACTGTGCGCGTGCACCGGGTCGATCTGGACCGTCGGATCCAGATCCGACGCGCGAGGGCAAGGCGGGACGCGTAAGTGGCTACGGACGGCCAGGATTAAAACGTGCGAACCGGTACCACGTGGACGCACGAGATTAAACGCGGGGTTTTAAAACAAATGGACGCACGGGATTAAAACGTACCCCTTCGCCGAGATCTAACGGATCAGATTAATCCGCACGCGGGGATTAACCATCACCGTCGGATCCAGATCGCACGGTCGTGCGTGAATCCGACACGGCACGGTTACTCGACCCGTGCCGGTCGTCTTCTCCGACGACGGCGAGCGGGCCAGCGGCCACGGCGAGCGACGGCGACCTAGTCTAAGGCCTAAAATGGAACGAGGGTGCTACGGGGATCACGAGGGTACCTTGGCGGTGAGAAAAGGTCGACGGAGCGAGGCCGGCGATGAGCGGAGGCGGTGGAGGTGTTCGGGTTCCGGGCGGCGACGGCGATCCGGCGAGGGTTCTCGTCGACGGAGTGGTGGCCGGCGTTGGGGAGGTCCCGGTGGTCACGATGGTGGCGAAGGCACGGGCGGAGGTGGTCCGGTGCGACGGCGAGCGGTGGCCGGAGACGAACCAGAGGGAATGCGCTAAAGCTCGGAGTGAGGGCGTTCTGTGCGTTCTCGCGACGTGTAGGCGTGAGGGTGAAATGCGGGTGGCCAGGGGGTTTAAATAGGGCCATCGGCGGGGGCAGAGAGGGCGTAGTCTACGGTGGCCGGGAGTTAACGCGTTTAAACGCCGGCGAGATTCGGGCGACATGCAGGTTCATCGAACCGGGACGCAATCGGGCGGGGTTTAATGGGGGAAACGGTCGCCGGAGCGCGGGGGATTGAATGCCGGGCTCAATTTGAGGGGAGGGGGTCGGGGGCAACGGATCCGAGGCGCGTTATTGCGTCGGCCGGCGAGGGGGGGGGATTTGGGGGCGGATCTCGCGGAGACGACGAATCCGACAAGTGGGCCAAGGTGGTCAGCGGGAGCGAGTGCGCGGGAGAGGGGGCTGACGGGTGGGGCCGGGTTGTCGGGTGCGCGCGCGAGGGAAAGGTTTCGGCGCCGACAGGTGGGGTCCATGTGTCAGTCTCAGGCGAGCGCGGTAACGGGTTGGGCCGGCCGGGAGAGAGAAAAGGGAGGGAGAGGAGCCCATTACTGTTCTAATACTTTTCTGAATAAAAATAATTCCAGAAAATAGATTAAAAGATTAGGGCTACTTCCAAGGCTGGTAAAAATTTATAAAAATTCTCAAAATTATATTTTGGTCTTAGGGTCATACACAAAAAGTTTCACCTCCTGATTTGGTCATCTACTCCATGTTGTAGTTCAAAAGGGTATGAAAGAGAATTTAAAAGTATTTTCTGAAATAATAATTCCAAGAAATTGAATTTAATAATATTTTTATTGTTTTGAAAAATTGGGGTGTTACATCTTCGAGGCTAGCTATGCCTCCGAAGCGGAGTCAGGCTTCGGGTCCTCTCCGAAGGTCCCCTCGGACCAATGGAGCCGGACCCTCGGCTAATCCGGCGATTCCCGCCGAGACCGCTGGGCGTCGAGCGCCCAGAGGCCCTCTGGCTCCTCCTACGGTGCTTCAGACCGACTACGCAGCTAGCCGAGATCCAGAAGTGCCCTCCGACGAAGACGAAGGCCCTCTCGAAACCGAGGCTACGCAGCTAGCCAGGCTTCAGGAGGAGGTATCCAGGTGGAGGCAAGAGGCCGCCGATCGCCTCCGCACTCAAGCTTCCACCGAAAATCCAGGAGGGCCTCAAGACGTTGGTACCCACAATCCCCCAGAAGTTATCCAAGTCCCGGAGGAAGCCGAGAATGCATCCTTCGATAACGAATCTCCATTACACTCGGATTTGCAGAGAGTGCCTTTCGACCCCAGATTCAAGGCCTCGAAGCTGCACAAGTATTCCCGGGGGTCGGACCCCGGAGAGTTCGCCCGCTCTTACGCCCTGGCAATAGAAGCGAGCGGAGGGGTGCAAAGCACCATGGCAAAATGCTTCCCCCTCGCTCTCGAGGGCGTGGCACTCCGCTGGTTCTGGTCCCTAAAGCCAGGATCGATCAGTTCCTGGGAGCAGCTGAAGAAGAAGTTTGTGAGCAACTTCCAAGGCACCTTTGTGGCCCCGATGTCTACAGGAAGTTTGTTCCAGGTGAAGCAGCGGGTGGGAGAAACCCTCCAGGAGTACTTCACGCGCTTCGCCCACACCAAGTCACAGATCAAGGGCCTGTCTACCTCTTCGGTAGTTGATGCTGCCCGCGAAGGGGTGCTGAACCCCGACCTCCTCAGCAAACTCCATCGAAAGCCGGTGACGTCTGTAGCGCAGCTCATGGCATACTTCGAACAGTATGCCAAGGCGAAAGAAGGCTGTCTTTGGCGAGCTGAAGCACCATTGCCCACCCTCCGAGAAGTCAAAAGGGAGCCCGAAGCCTCCGCTCCTCTGCATCCTCCACAAGACAACCACTTCAACGAGTACAAGCGGGGGAAGAAGCATTTCTGTTCGGAGGTGCTAAGCATTGCACCGTCCGTCCCGAAGGCACCTGCCAATTTCCAGCAGGCGCAGAACTTCAGGGCTAGAGCACCGAAGCCTCAAGAGAGAGTGTCTGGCAGGCGCCAGAGTTTTTTCTGCTGCGTGCATGGCGATAATAGGAGCCATGACACGAAGGACTGCAAGTCGGTGTTAACCCTTTGGGGTGAATACCTAGGACGAAGTACGGGGCGGGGTGCTTCGGATCGAGCCCCACCATCGGCACGGTCGAAGCCCGTACAAGCTGTGGCCCGAGCCGGTGCCCTCGAAGCCCCCATGCGGCTGTCGGTGGCCAGCATTATGCCGCCACCAAAGCAAGAAGACCCGCAGGACCGCGGCAAGAGAGTGGTCCTGCTCATCTCCGGAGGGGGGACCCTCGGAACCATGTCCAGGAGGCAGCGGCGCGAGTACGTCCGTGAGGTCGGACACATTGGGACCTCGAGTTCCGCCGAAGGGATGCCAGAATGGTCCCGCGTGCCCATCTCATTCACAGCCAGTGATGCTGCAGGGGTGAAGTTCCCCCATGCTGACCCATTGGTCATCTCTGCTGATATAGCAGGAGTAGAAGTTCGAAGGATCCTGGTAGATGGCGGGAGCTCCGCAGACATACTCTTTGTCTAGGCCTTCGATCAGATGTGCATACCTCGGAAGCATCTACTTCCAGCAGCCCGGCCACTTCAAGGGTTCTCAGGACCACCTCTCGATGCCCTCGGCCAAATAGGCCTCGAGGTTGCCTTCGGAGAGGGGCCTTTGGCCCGAGTAGAAGAGGTGATTTTCGATGTGGTTGACGCCCCATACGCTTACAACGCTATCTTCGGCCGAGGGATGTTAAACCAGTTTGGGGCTATAGCACACCATAATTACCTTTGTCTCAAAATGCCCACGCAAGGTGGAGTGCTTACTATTTCAGGAGACCAAGCTGTAGCCCGGAGGACGGAGTATGGCCATGGGCAGCCGTTGGACCCCCGGCAAGTGCATAATGTGGAGGAAAGCATCGAAGGAGTGCCGGAGGCCTTGAACCCTCCGAAAGGATCTTCGCTCAAGCCAAGCCCGGAGGGTGAGGTGGAGACAAGAATAATTTCGAAAGATGGCAAAGAGTACCCAGTACAGTTCGGCAAGGGGCTATCCCCGGAAATAGCTGCCTCGTTAGAAGAAGTCATCAGGAGAAATATGGATATATTTGCTTGGACTGACGAAGACATCACCGGAGTCGATCGAAGCATCATAGAGCATAGCCTGCTTGTCAACCCGAAGGCCAAGCCAGTGCGCCAGGGGCTCCGCAAGCTGTCAGCAGAAAGAGCAAGCCTCGCCAAGACCGAAGTAGAAAAATTGTTAAGAGCTGGCATCATCAGGGAAGTAGCTCATACCGAGTGGTTGGCTAACCCTGTTTTTGTAAGGAAGAAGGACTCGAACAAATGGCGCATGTGTATTTACTTCACTTCATTAAATAAAGCATGCCCGCGAGACCCCTACCCGATGCCCCGAATAAATCAGTTGGTAGATTCCACAGCTGGGTCCGAATTGCTAAGTTTCCTCGACGCATACTCCGGATATCACCAAGTATGGCTAAAACGCGAAGACGAAGCCAAGACAAGCTTTATTACTCCTTCCGGAGTATTTTGTTATGTAAGAATGCCTTTTGGGCTGCGGAATGCCGGAGCCACCTTTTCTCGTTTAATAGCTAAGGCTCTAGGTCATCAGATAGGCCGGAATGTCGAGGCCTATATGGATGATATTGTAATAAAAAGTGCTCAAAAGCACCAGCATAGCCTAGATCTAGCTGAAACATTTGAGAGCCTCCAAGCATGTGGAGTACGCCTCAATCCAGAAAAATGTATATTCGGAGCACAAGCAGGAAAACTGCTAGGGTACTTAGTTTCGAGCAGGGGAATCGAAGCTAGCCCAACACAGATAAGTGCGTTACAAAGGATGGCTCCACCAGAGAATTTGAAGCAAGTTCAGAAGCTAGCAGGAAGGCTCGCAGCTCTTAGCAGGTTCCTGGCCAGGTCAGCAGAGCGAAGCCTCCCAATTTTCAAAGCACTAAAGGGGTCCGAAAGCTTTCAGTGGACATCAGAGTGCCAGAAGAGCTTCGATGATATAAAGGCATACCTCAGAAGATTATCAATTTTGACCGTCCCCCTCCCAGAAGAAACACTGCTCCTTTATCTTGCAGCAACAAGTTTAGCGGTGAGCGCAGTATTGGTCCGGGAAGTTGAGCTTAAAGAAAAGCTAGTCTAGAACCCAGTGTATTTTGTGTCGGAGGCATTATCCGGAGCTAAAGTCAGATACTCCGAGCTCGAGAAGTTTGCTTATGCCCTAGTAATGGCCTCGCGGAAGCTGAGGCATTATTTCTTGGCACATAACCTGATCGTCCCTACGTCGTATCCTCTTGGGGATATGCTCCGAAGCAAAGATTCCACCGGCAGGATTGGAAAATGGGCGGTCGAGCTGGCACCCTTTGAAATCTCCTTCACGGCGAGAACAGCTGTTAAATCTCAAATTATAGCATATTTCGTAGCAGAATGGACTCCATCTGCAATTTGGACCCAGGAAGAAGCCTCCGAAGGTTTTTGGACAATATTCTCTAACGAAGCTTATCAAGCATCAGGTGCTGGAGCAGGGGCCGTCATCATATCACCATCAGGGCAAAGGGCCATGTATTCCGCAAGGCTCAACTTCAGAACCACTAACAACATTGCCGAGTATGAAGGAATCTTGCTAGGCCTCCGAAAGGCTAAAGCGCTCAGAGCTGCAAGAATAGTGATCAAGATAGATTCCCAAGTCGTCGTGGGGCATATTGACAAAAGTTTTCAAGCAAAAAACCCACATCTCGCGCAATACCTTGAAGAAATCCGCAAGGCCGAAGCAGCATTCAAAGGGTTTACAGTTCGAAGTATCCCTCGGGCAGAGAATCAACTTGCAGATATTCTTGCCAAGGCGGCAGCAGGGGCGGTGGACCTCTCGGAGGGTGCTTTCTACGAAGATCTAGCGCAACCAGCAGCTGTTCAAATACCCTCTTCGGAGGTACTGTGCATTCCAACTGCAGACTGGCGAGCTCCGATAATAAGCATGTTGCAAAGTAGCATGGACCCTCCAGAAGGCCCAGAAGACCGAAGGTTGCAAGCAAGAGCTCGAAATTACAAGCTTATTGATGAAGTGCTATACAAGGCCGGAGTGTGTTCACCCCTACTTCGATGCATCTCACAACCCGAAGGTCAAGACATCCTTCGGGACATCCACGAAGGCTTATGCAGAGGTCATTTAGCCCCTCGAGCGCTAGCAGGCAAGACGCTTCGGCAAGGGTTTTATTGGCCAACAATAGTAAGAGATGCGGAAGAACTAATTCGAACATGCCAAGGCTGCCAGTGGATGGGCAGATGGAGCCATCGCCCGCCAGCTCAGCTCCAAGTTATTGCCCCAGTATGGCCAATGGCTAGATGGGGCATGGACCTCATAGGACCTTTCCCAGTGGCAAAAGGTGGCTTGAAATTTGCAGTGGTGGCAATCGAATATTTCTCAAAATGGGTTGAGGCGGAGCCACTAACAGCTATAACCTCGAAGAATGTGCAAAGATTTTTCTGGCAGAATATCATATGCAGGTTCGGAGTTCCAAGAGAGTTGACGGTGGATAATGGAACCCAGTTCGAAGCTGACACCTTCCAAACATTTTGTGAA
>JAAALK010000119.1:0-74669 GCA_019279435.1 Zizania palustris | reverse complement strand
GGAGACAACCTTTGGCAGTACTTCTCTTTTCACTTTATACATACTTAGATCATTTCTTTGGAAGTTTAGGCCTGTTATAACTTGAGTATCTATCTAGTTGCAATACTTTAGTTTTACACTGTATATCATCAGTGCTTCTAGGTTAGAAACCTTTAGACTTAGGCCTACTGTTACTTTCTGCTGCATAGTATTTTGAGTTGCGTTGGGTATTGGGAACAGGCCATAGATTCGAAAGAATTTTTAAGGCGCCCATTCACCCCCCCCTCTGGTCGCTACTTTCGGTCCTACACCCGACTTTCGACGTCGCGTGCTAACGAGTCACCCTCCAGGCCCTTATGGAGTTGAGGATGATCTATGATGATCGTCTTCAAACTCGTCCTTCCGGCTTGTACCGAAGCGCACTCCCGGTGCCCAACGTAGTATCTACATTGGAGTTCACTCCGTTCGTGATCCGGTCATGGCCCGGCAGTCACGTCTTCTTCAGGCCATGGACGACCTCCATACTGAGGCAGTGCTCGACGCCGACGAGCATCATGAGGCGGTTGAGTTTCTTTGTGAGGAGACGAAGAACTTGATCCAACAGAACGGTGAGCTGCTGCGCAAGATTATGCAGCTGTAGAAGGACATTGTGGAGATGGTTCCCCTCCTCCCGAGAAAGAGGAAGCCCATCCGTGAGCTTGCCCCTCACCCCAAGAGGATCCCTCCACATCCTTCCACCGCCGGACCGTCCACCACCAGCGCCCCCTGCACCACGCCTCGGCCTCGTCTCTGACCCCATCATCGAGAATTTTCTCAAGCCTACCATCCCTCGGGATCCGCGTCCTCGTGGTTCCGAGAGCACGGAGACCGTCTCCGGTGGCGAGTAGGCGCTAGCTACCGTTGTTTGAGTTATAATAATTTTATGTATGTGGTGCTATCTACAACAACTTGTGTTGTAGATAGAATAAAATAAGAGCTTGATTGTAATAAACTTTTTTATATACCACTAATATATATGTGAGCCCCATGAGCCATTTTTGATTGTAAATGTTGTTTCGTCAACTTTTTACCTCTTATGTTCAGACGATGGCCGACAACCAGAACACCGTCTCCAACAATGGAGATGGAGGAAGCCACGGCTTGCCCGAAGGCGTTGTGCCAAACTGGGGTGCAATGGGCCCACGACAGACTGGATCGCCGTCCGCCAACCACCCCACCTTGGTGGAAATGATGGCGAATCAAAACCAGTTGATCACCACCCTCCTCACCCAAATGCAGCACCAACATACGCAGTTGGACCGCCTGCAGAATGTGGAACCTGCCCCTCATGTGCCCGTGCCCGCACCGGCTCCCCAACTCTCGGAGTTCCTATGCGTGCGCCCACCGATCTTCTCCAGCACCACCAACCCCATGGAGGCCAGAGATTGGCTCCGCATCATTGGGAAGAAGCTGGATATTCTCCCCTACACCGACCGGGAGCAAGTAGCCTTCACCACTCACCAGCTCCAGGGTCCCGCCGCAGAGTGGTGGACAACTACCGTGAGTCCCAGCCGAAAAACCACGTGGTGACATGGGTGGAATTCACGATTGCCTTCCGTTCCGCCCACGTCCCCGCCGGAGTCATCACGGTAAAACAGTAGGAGTTCCGCGACCTGCAGCAGGGCAACCGGACCATCATGGATTATCTCCATGAATTCAACCGCCTTGCTCGCTACTCACCGGAAGAAGTGCGGACCGACGCCCTCTGCCAGGCTAAGTTCCTTTAGGGACTTAAGGATGAGCTGTCCATCTAGCTCGTCGCCACCGACTATGCCGACTTCCAACGGCTAGTGAATAAAGCGCTCATCCAAGAGATTGAGCAAAATAAGTTGGACCTCAAGAAGAGGAAGATGATCGCCTTCAAGCATCAGCGTGTTGTTGGGGCTCCAACACCGGAGGTGCAAGCCCAGCGGATAGCTTCGGTGGGGTCCTGGCAGCACTGGAACAGGGTGTGGACGCTGCTTGGCTATGAAGAGGTCCCTTCCCTGCCAGACTTCTCCCACCTCGCAGCTTCGACGGGCGGTGCCAAGAGGAAGAGAGGGGAGGAGGCAGTGGCCTCAGACCCTCAAACAGCTACGGAGCCCACGAGTGCTCTGGCTACCAAGGAGGTAGCGAAGGCTTCGACAGCGACAGCTTCGGGCATGAAGGCCGACGCGTCAGCTTCGCAACAAAAGGACTGGGGGCACTTGTTGACCCCTCTACCTTCGAAGAAATCTCTGACGAAGGTAACTACTTCAAACATTCTTCTCTTCAATATGCGGATTCTGACTTAGACTTTTGTAGAGGAGGATGCCGTTGCAAGGCCCACCACGGCGAAACCTGTAGAGGACGACGCCGACGCGAGGTCTACCCCGACGAAGCTAGCAGAGGCCTCCGGTAGCAGCAGCAGTAGCAGCAGCAACTCGGAGTCCGACATCTCCTCGTCTGAAGAGGACGGAGGCAGCGGTCGTGGCGAAGGGACCCTCAAAGTGACGAGGACATCGAGGTGGTGGAGCTAAGCCCACCCATGCCAAAGCCTGCGCAGGCGGTTGCGGCGGAGGAGATTGTCCGGCCTTTTCGGCCGAAGGGGGCCGTGACGGAGGCGGCCATCAACAGCTTCTGCGAGGGCTGCGCAGCTGCGGAGGCGGGGGCCTTGGTGGCTCAACTCAGCCGCTCGAACCCCATGGAACTCTTTATCAATGCGAACGAAGCTCTTATCTAGGTGAGCGAAGCCCGACGCAGCCTTCGAGTTATTCTTTAGTCTTCAATTAACACTTATAATTTCTTGAATTCTTTCAGGCCTTCGCACTGAATGCAGCAGCTTTGACTTCTGCGGATAGGCGGATGACGCGCCTGGTAGAGGAGAAGGAGGCCCTCTGACACGAAGCCTTGATGGAAGCCGAGAAGCGAAGGCGGGACGAAGCTTCAGCCGATGCGGCGAGGGGCGAGGCCGAGACGGCGAGGGCTGAGGCGGAGGCGGCGAAGGCCGAGGCCGGCAAGGCTAAGGAAGCCTTGGCCTCGGAGATCGATAGGATCCGTGGGGAGCTCAATGCTGCGAAGGACGCCGAAGCCCGGCAGGCGAAGGAGAACTCCGAACTCCACCAATGGGCTCAGTCACTTGAGACCTTCGTTGTTGACAACCTCGACGAAGCCACTCTGAGCCTGACCGAGGTCCTACAACAAATAGGGACCGAATGTCGGGCTCCGGACTTTGGTGATCTGGATCCAATTGGGGACCGCGCGGCATTCTTGAAGGTGGTGGCTTCGTCGGCGGAGTAGTCTCTGAAGGGGTTCGCCTTGATGGCCGGCCGAGTGGCGGGCAAAGGGGTGCTGCAAATGCTTCACGATGCGGGGTGCAACCACCTCGAAGCAGCAACCTCCGCGACCCCGGTGGCCTTCGGGGGCCAACACTTGGTGACGCCTCCGACAGACGTCCGCGGAGCCTGGCGACGGCTTCAGGAGCCTTGGAAGGCCCAAGGCTGCGAAGCAGTCCTCGATCTTCAGAAGGCCCTTCGCCTTCGCCGAGTCAAAGCACTTGCTTCGCCAAATCGGCCTTCGACATCGACACCTCCGCCTCCGAAGGTGTAGATCTCCTTAGGCTCCTTGTAATTCTTAGTTGTAGGCTTTGTAAAAACTTTATCAGTTTATTAATATGAATGAGGGGGTGGTTTATACCTGCCCAGGCTCTATCTCCAAATGTTGACTTCTAATTACTTGAGGACTCTGAAGAACTCCGCCAGTTATGGGTGGTCCTTGAAGTAGCTAGGTTCGAAGGCCCCCTCGGTTTAAACTTCCGAGGGGGCCTAACGGCGAAGCCATCCCCGAAGTAGCTCACGATCTGCTAGCCATTGTAAAGACGGAGTCCTTTCGGAGTTCTTCATTTTTGCCTTCACAACTGGTCTTAGCGGGCGACGAGGCTTTAGACTTCTCTGCCTTCGACACGGCACCGCCTGCCTCGCAATCTTGGAGCGACCTACAAGTGGAAAATGAGGTCTGCGGGCTTCGGAGCCTGGACGAGCCGGACGTGGGAGGGCAGGCTCCGACGAGGCTTCGTCCAGCCGAGGGGGCCCTAGCCGAAAGAAAGGCAAGCGAGGGTTGGGGCCTCGCACTCGATTTTTCTCAGGCTTAGATACAGACTACTCGTAGTTTTGTTTTCGAAGCATATTTGTAACATACTTCTCAACTATTATTTAATGGAGTTTATTGTATTTGCATACTTTGTCTGCATGCTTCGCACTATCTGATGGCTTCGAACGTTTTAGCTTGTCACACTTCATAATACGTATTACATTCGCACACCTCGCATACATGCTTCGCCCCTTGCTCGTGGCAGCTAGGGACTTAGCCATTGCTGGTGCGGGCAATAAAAATGCGAAGGGGTGCGCCTTTTGGCGGCTTCGGATGCTTAGAACATATCAATTGAAGGCCTCTTTTGGGCTTCGAATGCATTAATTTGGAGCGAAGCGGGGCTTCAGCGTAGCCAAATTAAGCGAAGCATGCTTCGACGTGCTTGGATTTGGATGCTGTGCGTGAGCAAGGCTCCGGAACGCACTTAGATTTTAGGCGAGGCATGACTTCGACCTGCTTAATTTTTAGCTTAGATCACGTCACGCGAAGCGAGGCTTCGGTGCGTGTTTTAGATAGCGAAGCAAGGCTTCTGGAGCTTGGTCCTGTAGTGAAAAGGATATTTGGTGTGGATTCACCGAACCTGGGATAGTTGAGCCACCTTCGACTCTGAGCCACCTTCGACTCTGGGTCACCTACAACCCTGGGATGCTTTGGGTAAGGCACCCGGAATCCCTGGGATGATTCGGGTACGGAACCCGGAATCACTGGGATGCTTCAGGTACGGAACCCAGAATCCCTAGACGTATCGGGCCGGTGGCCCAGAGTGCCTGGATGCATCGGGCCATGGCCCGGAGTCCCTGTTACTGCTACGGGCCCCGAGGCACTGTGTAGCCTTCGGAGGGATGCTCCGGATTTTGTAAGGCGAAGCGAGGCTTCAGATTTTATACAAGGCGAAGCAAGGCTTCGGGTTTTTGATAAGATGAAGCAAGGCTTCGAATTTAAGGCGAAGCAGGGCTTCGATTTTATATCAAGGTAACTGTAAAACTGTACATCGAAGTGGTACTTCGGATAGCGTACATACATCATTGAGTGGCTGAAAGCTTGCCTCGTAGCCCCTGGGGCTTTGATGGCCTTCGACACACCAAGCGGAGCCCCTTGCTGAAGGGCGAGCTCCGAGATGCAAAGGATGGGAGAAGGCGAAGATGGCCTTCGAACTGCACCCGAAGCCCCTTGCCGAAGGGTCCGCGAAGCAAGAAGGCTTCGACGCTCCCCCCTCAAGCGCGCTTCGAGTTGCAGGCAGTGGCAGAGAACTTGGCTTTTAGGACTAAGATCCCCACGGATGGCGCCAACTGTTGTAGCAATTGCGTTAGCTATAGCACAGGTTTTGTATGTGTGTATACGATGTGTAGAATGAACCTCGAATGGTTCTCTCAGAGGGAGAAAGGATTTATACTGGTTCGGGCCTCCCCTAGGGGATAATAGCCCTACGTCCAGTTTGTGGTGGATTTGGCAGGGTATGCCTTGGTGTGGAGAAGTGAACTCCAGGGTCTCATGGCCCTCTAGAGAGTGTGAACTCCAGGGTCTCATGGCCCCTGGAGAGTGCGTCTGTTACAAGGGCTTGGCCCTGCATTTATAGGCGCGTAGGCCAAAGGAAAAGACCGAGATGCCCTCTATGAGCCCTAGGCTCATAGGGGCAAAGAGGGGAAAAAGAGCTAGCTACGGTACAAAAGTGCTTTACATCTTTACAGACGTGTCAGGCAACGTCACTTCTTGACCAGCTAAATGACAGACTATGGGCAGAGGGGCCCCTGGTATGACTTCTACACTGTAGCGGGGTGTAAATATCTTCTGGGTTCGGAGTAGGGCCGGAGCTCTGAACCGGGGCTCCGAACTGGGGTCTCGGAACCAGGGCTCCGAACCAGTGCTCCGAACTGGACCTCCGAGCTGGGGCTCCAAACTGGTGCTCCGAGCTGGGTCTCCGAACTGGGGCCTCCGGACTGGGCCTCCGAACTGGGGCCGCCGAACTGGGGCTCCGAACTAGGGCCCCCGAACTGGGGCTCCGAACTGGGGCCTCCGAACTGGTGCTCCGAACTGGGCCTCCGAGCTAGGCCTCCGAACTGGGGCCTCCGAACTGGTGCTCCGAGCTGGGCCTCCGAACTGGTGCTCCGAGCTGGGCCTCCAAACTGGGGCTCTAAACTGGGGACCAGAACCGGGGCTCTGAACTGGGGCCCGGAATCGAGGCTCCTAACCGGGGCTCCGAACAGGGGCCTCCGAACCGGGCCTCCGAACAGGGGCTCTGAACAGGGGCTCCGAACTAGGAGCCTCGGAGCCTTGGCTTTGAATTGGCTGGAGAGGGTCCGGAGACTAGCTCTGAGGAGCTCCGAGGGGAGCTCGAAGGCTCACTCCAAACAAGGCCCGGAGGCTAGCTTCGAAGCTAGCCTGAGACTTAGCTTCTGGCAATCTCTAAGGAATCTTGAGGGCTCCGAGGTGAACCTTGAGGCTTGGAAATGGCTTCTTTGGGAATACATAGGCTTCGACAGTGTTGGGCTCTTGGCCGAAGGCTGTCGGAGGCTGACGTCATTTGGCCCCTGTTCAAGGGAAAACTATTCCCCCAATAATACCAAGACTGCCTTCACCTCCTACTATGGACTCTACGAGTATACTGTGATGTCGTTCAGACTCACGAATGCCCCGACCTTTTTCATGACCATGATGAACAATGTTTTCATGGAGTTCTTGGATAAGTTCATCATGGTATTCATCGACGATATCCTCGTCTACTCCAAGACCAAGGAAGAACATGAAACCCACCTCTGTCTAACCCTCGGAAAGCTAAGGGAACAACAATTGTACGCCAAATACAGCAAGTGCGAGTTTTGGTCGTCTGAGGTGAAGTTCCTCGGTCATGTTATATCTGCTGGAGGAATAGCTGTGGACCCAACCACTGTGGAAGCCATGACCAACTAGCTGCAGCCCGCGACCGTGACCGAGATCCGAAGTTTTCTCGGATTGGATGGATACTACCGCCGGTTCATCGAGAATTTTTCGAAGATCGCCAAGCCTATGACCAGACTGTTGCAAAAGGAGATAAAATTTGAATGAACCCCAGATTGCGAAGAAAGCTTCCAAACCCTCAAGAAGAAGCTCGTGTCAGCCCCCATTCTGACTCTGCCAGACATCCGGAAAGACTTCCACGTCTATCGTGATGCCTCTCGTCAAGGATTGGGATGTGTCTTAATGCAAGAAGGGAAGGTTATATCATACGCCTCCCGACAGCTGAGACCGCATGAGCTGAACGACCCAACCCACGACCTGGAGTTAGCAGTCGTGGTTCATGCCTTGAAGATATGGAGACATTACCTTGTGGGGAATCGGTGTGAGGTCTTCACCGACCACAAGAGCCTCAAGTTCATATTCGCCCAACCGGACCTAAACCTCGGACAAAGGAGATGGTTGGAACTCATCAAGGATTACGACTTGGGCATCCATTATCATCCAAGCAAGGCAAACGTGGTGGCAGATGCCCTTAGTCGAAAAGGGTACTGCAATGCAATCATGATAAAGGACCAAGCCCCTTTGCTTTACAATGAAATGGAAAGGCTGAATCTAGGGATCACCACCCGAGCGTATCTCGCTGCCTTAGATTCAAGACCTGTCTTGATTGACCAGATCCGAGAAAAGCAGAAGGAAGACCTGGACATCTTGGAAATCAAATAGAACATGCGGAAGGGTAATGCTCATGGATTCTCCGAGGACGAGCATGGTACCATCTGGTTCGGAGACCGGATATGCGTACCCGACAAGCCTGAGTTAAAGACCATCATCCTCCAAGAAGCCCACAATACTCTATACTCCATACATCCCGGGAGTACCAAGATGTATCAAGACCTGAAGGAAAAATATTTGTGGGTCAGCATGAAGAGGGAAATAGCTGAGTATGTGGCCAAGTGTGACACATGCCGGTGAGTCAAGGCAGAGCATCAAAGACCTGCTTGACTGTTGCAACCCCTCAAGGTCCCCGAATGGAAGTAGGAAGAAATAGGGATGGACTTCATCACTGGACTGCCCATGACCCAAGTTGGCCATGATTCAATCTGGGTGGTCATCGACCGACTCACCAAGGTAGCTCACTTCATCCCCGTCAAGACAACTTACACCATCGCCAAGTTGGCCGAGTTGTATATGACCCGGATCATGTGCCTGCACGGAGTTCCTAAGAAGATCGTGTCTGACCGCGGGAGTCAGTTCACCTCTAAGTTTTGGAAGAACCTTCAAGAGGAACTCAGCATCCGGCTGAACTTTAGCACCGCCTATCATCCACAGACCGACGGTCAAACCGAAAGGGTCAACCAGATACTAGAAGATATGCTTAGAGCTTGCGCTCTAGACTTTGGCGGAATGTGGGACAAGAACTTGCCCTATGCGGAGTTCTCCTACAACAACAGCTGTCAGGCTAGCCTGCAAATGTCCCCGTTCGAAGCGCTCTACGGACGTAAATGCAAAACACCGTTACTCTAGGATCAGACCTGAGAATCGCAGCTGTTTGGGACAAATATACTAAGAGAAGCTAAAGAGAAGGTCAAGATCAACAGGGACAGATTAAAGATAGCTCAGTCCCGACAGAAGAGTTACGCCGATAACCGATGAAGAGACCTAACCTTTGAGGAGGGTGATTATGTCTATCTCCGAGTCACTCCCCTCCGTGGCACTCAGAGGTTCAACATGAAAGGCAAGCTAGCACCCCGCTATGTCGGACCTTTTCAGATCCTCCGATGGCAAGGAGAGGTGGCATATCAACTAGAACTGCCTCCATCCTTGGCAGGAGTTCATGATGTGTTCCATGTCTCTCAGCTAAAGAAGTGTTTTCGTGTGCCCACCGAGCAAGCCGATCTCCAGCAACTCAACATCCAAGAGGACTTGACCTACATCGAGAAACCCATCAAGATCTTGGAAACTAAGGAAAGAGTAACCAGGAGCCGTGTGGTTCGCTTCTACAAGGTTCAATGGAACAACCACCTCGCCGAATAAGCCACATGGGAAAAGGAAGACGAGCTGAAAGCCCAATACCCCGAGCTATTCGAGTAGCGTTCCAATCTCGAGGATAGGTTTGTAACACCCCAAATTTTCAAAAAAATAAAAATATTATTTAATCCAATTTCCTGGAATTAATTATTTGGAAATACCTTTAATGCCCTCCTTAACCTTTTGAACTAGAACCGAGATGAAAATACCAAACCAGGGGCTAGAAAATTTTGTATATGATCCCAAGGCCAAGATATATTTTTGAGAATTTTTACAAATTTTTATCAACCTTGGAGGTAGCTCTAATATTTTAATCCATTATCTGTAATTATTTCTAATCAGAAAACCTTTTAAACAGTAACAGGCCTCCCCCACCCTTTCTCTCTCTCCTGGCCGGCCCAG
Organism: Zizania palustris; assembly: GCA_019279435.1. Lineage (NCBI taxonomy): Eukaryota > Viridiplantae > Streptophyta > Magnoliopsida > Poales > Poaceae > Zizania > Zizania palustris. Next base: position 65,180 of record JAAALK010000119.1, on the reverse strand, counting down.
CCCACTCCTCCCCGCGCACCCCGTTTGACTAGTGGACCCCACCCGTCAGTGACCTCCTCTCCGCACGCGTGCCCGGCCCCACCTGTCGGCGCCAACCGAACTCCTCGCGCCCGACCGCTTGACCCCACCTATCAGTCTCTACGCCCGATCGCTCGCGCCTGCTGGCATGTTACCCCCACCTGTCAGATTCGTCTTCCCCATGAGATCTGCCCCCAAATCCCCCCTCGCCGGCCGAACCCTAACCCCACCTCGGATTCGCTCCTGCCAGCCCCCTCCCTTTAATCCGTCGATGGCATTGAATTCACCGCGTTCCCCCGACCGTTTCCCCCATTACTCCACCACATCATCGCCCCCAGATCGAGCGCACGCGTGCATGGCAGGAGCTCGCCGGCGTTGAAGAGAGACTTTACCTCCCAGACTCCCCCGATTACGCCCCCTCTGCCCCCACCGATGACCGTATTTAAACCCCGTCCACCCCCTCGTCCAGCCCGCACGCCCAATCGCACTGTGAACAAACCAGAGTGCCCCAATTAGACTTTTTACTCTCCATCGCCGCCCGCACTCCAGCCGTCGCTCGCCGTCGTCGGAGTCCCCCTCCGTCCTCGCCAATCGCACAGCTGCGACTGCAAGGACCTCGCCGACCTCGGCCACCCCTCCATCGCCGACGAACCCCGCCGGATCTCCCCCCGCCGACGAGGACCCGAACATCTTTGCCGCCTCCGCTCGTCGCCGGCCACGCTCCGTCGACCATTCACCCCGCCAACGGTACCTTCATGTTCCCCTAGTCATCCTCTATCTATTTTAGGCCTTAGGCTCGACCGCCGTCGCTCGCCGTGGCCTCTGGGCCGCTCGCCGTCACCGGAGAAGACGACCGGCACGGGTCGAGTACCCGTGCCATGTCGGATTCAATCCCGACCATGCGATCTTGATCGAACGACGCCTGTATCACCTCGTGCGCGATTTAATCTGCACCATTGGATCTGATCGAAACGTTACGTTATAATCTCGCACGTTCGTTTCTATTTAAAACCTATGTTTGATCTGAGCCATTCATCCCGTACCGGTTCGATGTTTTAATCTCAGCCGTCCACGTCACTTTAACTCCCCTGCCTCGCCCTCGCACGTTGGATCTAGATCCAACGGTCCAGATTGGGCCGGACCATGCGCACAGTGCGTGGGTTCACCGTCGGCCTGGCTCACCGTGGACCCGAGGGTATTTTGAGTTTAATTTAAATTCCAGAAATACTTTTAAACTTCAAAGATTCATATCTGACACATGTTAACTTCAAAAATTACCATTTCAATTTCAGAAAATTTGTAATATTTTCCTCTACATGTTAATACAATAAAATGTGTTTACTTTGATTATTTCATTCTTATTTAATAAAGTATTCAAATACCCTTAGGGAAAAATGCAAATTTGATTATTTAATTTACAACAAAGTTTATATTTATCCATTCCCTGTTAGGAAAAATGAAACCACTAAGTTTTCTCTGAACCTTTCATTTAAATTAATTAAATAAACTTAAAATGAGGTTACTCACATTTAAAACCCCTTTTTACAAAGGGCAACATTTCATTATCATTCCTTTTAAAATTGTTTATAAAATAAATTTCAGAAATTTAACAACTTGATTTCCTTTAAATTAAACCAATTTAAACCTATGCGCTTGTTTTGTGGCTTTATATTGTTTAATTGAGTGTTGTATTTATTTTATTTTATTTTATTTTTATCGAGAAGACTACGACGCCATCGAGCAGCCGGAGTACTTTCCCGAAGTTCCTCCCTCTCCTTTCGCTGAACAAGGCAAGTCACCAAACCAATCTTTTTAGCATATCAAACCCATGTTTTACTAAACTATCGCTAAAACACATAGGATATACATGCATTAGTCAAATGAAACCTTTACAATATATTTATTAGGATCCCCCGACCATGATGTGCAACCCAAGCCATGCTATCTAGCCTAAACTCCTTGTCACCATATGATTAGTATTATTATCTAGTGTCCAATGTATCGACATGATTGCTATAGGATTAAAAATGAGTCATAGCAATTTGGTTCTACTATATGATCCCCGTTATCCTCATCCTTGGAATTCTGTTGGTGATAGAGTTTTGGTTCTGAGTGTATGCATGGTGGGTTCTAGGTGCAAGCTAGGGCATTGGTCGGTAGCACCCGAGGCACTATAAGGACTGGTCTGAGGGATCCGTTGCAATACACTTCCGTACTAACCACAAGTCTAATGGGTAAGTCCTAACTAAGGTATGGAGTGTTCCAAACCAATGCCACTATTTGGAGATGGGTCAAGCAGCACCTGCGGGTGGCTTGTACCGACGTGGCGCAAAAGGCGGTGCGACGTTAGCCAGGATGTGGCCCGCCGCGCCAGCGAAACCTAGAGCGGGTGGTTATTGATGTATGTGCATGATGGTTTGACATATAAGGACTGTTGTGCGATGAGGTAAAATGTACTCCTCGAGTTAGATGATGTTATTGATGTTCATGTTTATTATTCCGCATGATAAAATTTGACTACACTAAATGCAGTAACTGAAAATGTACTTTTCCGCACTTTTAGCCATTATCCTTCCTTTATTATTATCTTGCATTATTACTTGCATTTGCGGTGGCTTGTTGAGTACTTTTGTACTCATACCCGTTAGACAAACACTTCAGAGGCTGCGTACTACGAGGAGGATGGTCTGGAGTAGTGACCTAGTCAAGAAAACGATCTTGAAGAAGGCGTTCGTCATGCAATTCTACTTTTACTATTGTTTTTATTAAACTCTGATGTAATAAATATGGTCTGTGTACCATGAATACTTGTCGTATGTACGATTGTCGCATGATGAACCTCTTGTATTATTGTTTTTCTTATGAAATTCAATAATGTTCCGATTTCGATAAATCGGGGTGTCACACACAGAGTCCTTCATGAATATCTCGAAGAATTTCTTGACCTTCGGGTTGAGATATACATCGGAGTAGAGGGGAACATACTCCGGCCTTGTACAAAATACCGTTGATTATATGATTATATCGAATTCTAAGCTTCAACCTCGAAAGTTGTGGCCCTTCAGACAAATTTGCTTCTCCTTGCAATAATTCCGTAATTGAACTTCGCCAATCTATACTTGGAATGCAAAGTACTTCCGCAGAAGGGATCTGTGGCATCGAAGGTGTACTGAGTTCTTCGTAAAACGCCTCTTCTGGAATGTCCACAGCTCCGGCTGCAGCTTTTGCCAAGATGTTAGCTTGCGCATTTTCTGCTCTGGGTATACTTCGAATGGAAATCCCTTTAAATGCTGCTTCAATCTTATGGATCTCCTCTAAATATTTTGCAAGCTGTGGATGCCGAACTTGAAAACTCTTGTCTACGTGCCCTCCTACAATTTGAGAATCTGTCTTAATAACAACTCTTGTAGCTCCTAAAGCACGTGCCTTTCGAAGTCCTAGCAAAATTCCTCCATACTCCGCTGTATTATTGGTAGACTTAAAATTGAGTCTTGTGGAGTACATTGCCTTTTGCCCTGAAGGCAAAATTATCACTGCTCCGACGCCTGCTCCAGATGCTTGGAAAGCTCCATCAGAGTAAATGGTCCAAATTCCTTCACTTGGCTTCTCCGGAGCCCATGCTGCAGGGGGAGTCCACTCTGCCACAAAGTCCACCAACACTTGTGACTTAATTGATGTCTTTGCCACGAAGGAGGTGTTGGGGTAGGAGGAGGTCTAGTGAGGGGACAAAAGACACCAGTCAAAAAGGACCAGAATGGGGTTGCTTTGCCTGTTGCTCCAGGAAAACTTCCTGTTCTGAAGGTGAATGTCCTAGAGACCAAGAGTACTGATGATGTTGTTGAAAGTGGCTATGAGATTGTGATTGAGACGCCCCCCCCGTTATTATTGTTAGGGAAGTGGTAGAGATCGAAGTCGCCCACAAACAACCAATCCGAGGCAGGGGGGATAGACAGGCACAGAAACCAGGAAACAAAGGGAGCGCGATCAGCGCTCCGGCACGGGCCATAGATGTTAGAAAGGGTCCAGGAGGCACCATTCTGAACAGAGGTAAGGGAAACAGTAAGGTGGAAAGGAGAGGAGGAGAGGGTGACGCCAGAGAAGAGAGCGTCGTTCCACCTGATGAAGAGACCGCCGGCCGAGCCCAGGGTTGCGACGAAGGAAAACTTATCTAGGCGTCTGGGGTAGAAAGACCGAACGAAGGAGGGCATAAAGGAGGCCAGCTTAGTTTCCTGAAGACAGACAACATCTGCCAAAACCGAGGAGATGAGGTTGTGGACCACGAGCCTCTTGGAGCAAGAGCTAAGACCACGCACGTTCTAACTAACCACTTGCCAGACTCTAATGCGACCCATAAAAAAAAACCCACAGAGCCAGGGAGGGGGCCAGCCGTGGGCAAGGGCACACAAGCCAAAAGCAAACGATGAACGGCAAAAGGGAAACCGACTGAAAATAAGCTTAAGCATGGTAAGTAGAAGTACGTCTGGAAAGTCTGGGGGAGGCAAACGTGGCACAAACAGCCTGGCCACCAAAATAAGTACGTAGGCCAGTCAGAAGGAACGGGACTGATTATCATTGTGGGATGCAGCAAAGGCAGGTAGGGCCGCCATGGAGGGAGCCGCGGAGGAGCAAACATCGGTTGGCGCAGAGGAAGCCGAGGCGCCGTCAGAGTCACTGGAGAGAGAAGAGTTGGACACGGAATTAGCGCAAAGGCCACAGAGTTTGACAGCAGAATGTTGAATTTGTTGGATAGTCAACGGGGGGAGAGGAGTGTCCAACCTGGAAAGCTCGATGAATTCTTCAATTGTAGGCATAGGAGAGAACTGGCCACGAGACCGACGAGACGATGGCTTGAACCCCCTGAGCAGGGCTTTGATCCTGGCACTCCGCCTCAAGCCTAGGGCCGAGAGGGGGGGCACACGGGGGACCCCGCTTCTGCGGCGCCTGGTGTAGACGAGCTGGACCAGGGGGCGCACGGGGGAGACGGGGGCATCCGGACCTGCGACGGTGTTGACAGGTGTCGGGGAAGATGCCGGGGCCAAGGCGGACTGGGGCCCAGGGGACTAGGGTCCAGTGGCAGAGGCAGGCCCTAGGAACCCAGGAGTCGGCGTGATGGCATTGGGCGCCAAAGTCTGAGACGTCGGGCGCTCAGGGGATGGTGGAGGCTGCTCCAGAAATGACACCAGGGAGGAAGCAGAGGAAACGCCCGAAACTTCCATGCTGTCCTCGGGGTCCTGGTCCTCGGGGGCATCCTCCATCAGAGCTTCAGGCAAATCTTTGAACCCTTCAAGGACGTCGTCCAAGAAGGGTTCGTCCTCGTCTATCAGAACGGCACCATCCTGGTCTTGCTGCTCGCCCAGGTGAGGTTGATTTGGAGGAGCCCACTGGTTGGCCAGAGGGCCAAACCTCTGATCATCCGCCCAGTTCTGGATCCATTCTGGTTCCCTGGGCTGAATAAGACCCAGGAAAGGGTGGGGGTTCCCATTGTCTGGCAGCGGCGGGTCTTCATCCCCAGGCCACTGATCGGCGAGATCAGACTGAAGCAGGTACACAGGGAAGGTCCAAGAGTGGCCGCCTCCATCCCGGTCACAGCCATGCTTCATCGTGATGCTTCGAGGGATGTCCAGATCGTCTTCATAGAGTACCTTAACATGGACTCTACCGAGACAAGGATCCGACTCATGCCAAAACAAGAGTTGGCCGAAGGAAGCCACAACTTGCTGGATAAAGCCTAGGGTACGGCAGTCCAGGGGGTACCCAAGGAACATTACCCAGCCGACCCGAGCAAAATGAGAATGCTTGCAGTTGATCGCCGCATCATGTTTGACGAAGCGGACCAGCCTCCCATTGATGAAGAAAGGTGGGGAGTTAACGAGCGAGTCCCGCTCAAACACCGTCCCCAACTTGTAAATGCCAACTCCGAGCGGGTAGAGGGAGTAGCGGTCTACTTGAAGGTGCAGTTCAACACTGAGGTGATGCCTGATGTCGATCAAGAGGCCCATCTTCGCGGCTGGAGAAAGGGGACCATCGTGCTCCGCGATGGCGAAGCACTCATGGCGCTTGTGGAGCTCACCAGAGAGTGAAATGAGGTTACGTTGGCGGCAAAGGGGGCCGCCCCCATCCCGAATCATCCCGCCATAGGGGAGGAAGGGAAGGGGGTTCACCGGGAAGTTCGCCATGGGAAGGATTGCAAGGGGAGAAACCGGTGGGGAAAGGGAGGGAGGACAGGCAGCGGGGGAGGAAAGAAGAGAGAGGGGGGTTGGAGCAATAGGAACAAAAGGAGGGGAGGGCCCAGGCGCCTCGGCAATCGTGACAGGCGGGAACGAGGGGGCCAAGCGAGGCGAAGAGGCAAAAGCGGAACCGGCTGGACTGAGGGGACTGGGCCGAGAGCCCGACGGCTGACGTGGGCAATTAATGCGAGGCGACGAAATGAGCGTGCCACAGGAGTCCATCGGCCGAGGCTGCATGCTAGCACCAATCCGGAGATCCGATTTGAGACGCGAGAAGATATGCGCAGCCAAAATTGTGCCCTTTGAAACCAACAGAGCGGGAGGCTGCAGGGGCAGGCGACACAAAGGAGGGGAAGAGCGAGGGGAAGGCGGAAGACCCAGGAGCGAGGGGAGGCCACTGTTGAGTTTGAAAGTGGCGCGAGGATCAAGGGGGGTACCTGGGGACGAGAGCCAGAGCGGGGGGAGGAGAAGGGAGGGTTGCCGAGGAAGGAAGGCAAGCCGGAAGGGGAAGGGGGCACAGAAAGGAGCCAACCCTAAGGGCCGGAGGAAGCCGAAGGGGAGGCGAGGGGGAAGGAGGAAAGAACGAGATAACATTATTGAATGAGACTTTTTTGGCGGGAAGGGCGGGACGACGAGCTGAGGAGAGCAAAGCGGGATGAAGGGGGGAAGGAAGCGGGGAGCGGGGGGCAAACTAGGGCAAGGACGGGCAGGAGAACCAGAAGACGAGGGACGCCGGTACAGGACCGAGGTCCAGCACGAGCGATCCTCATCAGACCAACGACGAAGGTCCTTAGCACGAGAGGACGAGGGACGCCGGCGCAGGACCGAGGTCCAGCTCGCGCGTTCCTCGTCGGACCAGCGCCGAAGGTCCTTAGACCAACGAGGACCACCATCATGCCAAAGATGGGAGTAAACGTCGAACTGGTCTGTAATGACCCGACACCTATGGTAGACCTCAAAGCCCACACGGCGTGAGGAAACGGAGAACTGAAAGTGCCTATCCTGGAGAAAGGCAACGTGGAGACCCGCTGGAGACCCACCCAGGCAAGCATGCAGAGCCATGCTGACCGAGGACACAGTGAGGCAGAAAGTAAAACGACGAAAGACAGCCAGCAGGAGAAAGGAACCATTCGGGGAGGAAGAGGGGTGATGAACTGAGGAAGCGAGGTAGTCCAGAATGAACTGCTGGAAGTCCCTGCCGGGGGAGAAATCCCAGGGAGCCACGAGCTCACGAAGGTCCTGATCAACATCGAGCTCAACCAAAGCCAGACGAGGCCCCATCTGGACGAAGATGGGGGGGGCGGGAAGAGGGGAAGAGGGGGGGAAGGGGATGCACCCGGAGAGACACTTAGCGGAAGACCGACAAGGGGGCGCTGGTGGCGAAGAGAGAGGGGCGGCCATCAGGAACCGCCGCAAGGGAAGACGCGAGCCGGGGGAGCGCCATCGCCAATAAAGCGTTGTTTCTTGCTTCCTGCGTGTCTTTCTTCTCCGCCGCCAGTATTGTTTCCATGCCGTCGCCTAAATCATCTCTCCTCCTCCCCGGCGTGTTTCTTCACTGGGCTTCTAGTACCTACTCGTGGCACCTAGCTTCTACGCATGCGCGTTTGCCTAGGCTGGCAGCACAGCGGCAGCAGCCTAGCCCGCACATCTAGCTGGCAGACTACCATAGGCTAAGCCACGCGTGGCAGCAGCGCCTAGCCTGGCTGCATAGCTGCTACGGCTGTGCATGCAACACATTTGTTGAGGAAGCAGCATCTTGAGTAGTACTCGAGTGCTGCAGCACGAATCAGTGCACTTCGGCTTGGGGCCCACGTCAGCACGGCGAAGGAATCGGTGGAGGGTTTGGCTTGTGTTTGCACGGGCATGGATTTCGAGAAGCTTCGTCTGCACTGTAGATCCTAGAAGGTTCCGCCACGAATAGGATAGAATGTTAGTACTAATTGCTTTTCTCGATCCACGTGCAGTACATCTTTTATTTCTGGATGGTCCATGATTTATTCACTTGATCAATAGTTAATTGTTAAATTAAATCTTGAATACTCACTGATATTTCTAGAGCACTGTTATTGTACGTTTTTATCTTATCATTTTAAGTGCGATTAACATTGTGCTTGTTCATGGTCATCTGATGTTAGTCTATTTTTAATACCTGTGATGTTTAACTCTGAAGATGCCTGAAATGCTCGTGTTTTGAATGATATGTTAATATGCCTATAAGCACTGTGTTGGTGTCTTTTTGATTATGACACCGGTCGTTTTTAGGCTAGATCTTTTTAGGCTCTGTTAATCTGTTTACTTTTCTTTGCTAAGTTTGTTGAGGTGCGTTGGGTGTTGGGAGAAGGCCATTGATTCGAAAGAATTTTTTAGGCGCCCATTCACCCCCCTGGTCGCTACTTTCGGTCCTACAAGGAATCCCCTGGGAAGGCCTAGTTCATAGGGGGGCTTTCCATGCTGAAGGGAAGCATGTATCTCTTGAGAAGCCTCTAGGAAGTCCCAGTTCGTAGGGGGACTTTCCATGCTGAAGGGAGGACTGCAACTCTTGTGAAGCCTTTGGGAAGCCCCTAGGAAGTCCCAATTCGTAGGGGGGCTTCCCATGCTGAAGGGAGGCCTGCAACTCTTGGGAAACCCCTAGAAAGACCCAGTTCGTAGGGGGCTTCCCATGATGAAGGGAGGCCTGCAACTCTTGGGAAGCCTCTGGGTAGCCCTTAGGAAGTCCCAGTTCGTATGGAGACTACCCCATGCTGATGGGAGGACTGTAGCTCTTGGGAAGCCTCTGGGAAGTCCTAGTTAGCAGGGGGCTTCCCATGCTAAAGGGAGTCCTGAAGTTCTTGGGAAGCCTCCAGGAAGCCCTCGGGAAGGCTTAGTTCACAGGCAGACGTCCCGTGCTGAAAAGAGGCCTGAAGCTCTTGGGAAGCCTCTTGGAAGCCCATGGGAAGGCCCAGTTCACAAGGGGCTTCCCATGCTAAACGGAAGCCTGCAACTCTTGGAAATCCTCTGGGAATCCCCTAGGAAGCCCCAGTTTGAAGGGGTCTTCCAAATTCGATATTTCTTGATCAGCTCTTAGTCAATCCATAAGTACAATGGGAATTATTTTCCCCATCATCTATATTACTGTTTTTATAATGATTATATGTGAAATGTATTTACATGATTAGGATGTAATGGGAACATTGTTTCTCGTAGAAATACTGAAGTACAAGGATAATGAATGCAAAGAGAATATCCCGAAAGAAATTCGAGAAATTCTTAAACGTGTCGAAATATTTCACTTTGTATAGCACTTGAATGCTTTTGAAGGGATTTACATATTTGTTTTGTGTTTAACCAAATAATAATAATATAATTGTTTTCTAACCTTGTTTTTTTATTTTGTAAATTACTATTCTACCCCTGTGTATTTTTGTTTGGCCGAACCTGAGCTCCGGAGCCGCCGGCCCAACACCCTCCATTGCGGGCCCCACACCCCTCCGCCGTCGGCCTCGCATGTCTTTGCCGCCAGCTCCAAGCTCCCATGCCCAATCCGCACAACTTCACTGCCAGCACTGAGGCCCCACGCCACTACGCAGTCGACCTCGTGTGGCTCTACCTCCGGCCGCCATCCCCAACCCATCCGTCGCTGCCAAATATTCAAAAGTCCTTAATTTAACTATCTAACAAATATTTGTTTTTTGACTTTTACTGTTGCTTAGCATGGGCCCACTACTATAATTATTGATGAGAATTTTATATTACCTAAGTCTATGTATTTATATATGATCAGGTTTGAAGAAAACATAAGCATGTCACGAGGACGAGAAGCATGGTCTGAGGAGGACAAGGAGATGTGTAGCAAGATCAATTGCCGTTGAATTCCTAAAGTGGATTCGACTTGGAAGTTGGGCCCGCTAGCCTAATAATTATGGCTGAACCTAACCCTTGGGTCAGTTTGTATCTAGTTAATTTCGTATTAGAGTATGAATCTTTTTATTTTTGGCCTGGCTGCCACCCCTAAGACCCCGATATAAAGAGGTGGTCAGCCCTAGTTAGAGGGCATTTTTTCAGATTAGATTAAAACTTAGATTGAACGGCTATTCTGCCTTTCTTTCGTATTCCACATATTCCTCTTTGTTTTGATCAAGGATATTACCTTTACCACTTTGTTTCGATCTGGTATTCTTGCTACTGAAGAATTCTAGTGTTATCTGATGTTCCATTAGGATTAGTAGATTACAAAACTGCTTCCTGGCTGGTGGCCACGTGTGCAAGTGTGTGGTGTTGTGAATATCCATAGGGTTGACACTGTTGACACGGAAACGTGCCCCCGCACTTGGGTCAGTTCAACGATCCAAATGTGTGTGGATAAATAGGGACAAGCCTAAGCGTGACACAACACCGACGTCGCGTTCCGACTACCCTTATTCATGATAAGGGGGGTGGAGTCGCCAGGCAATCAGATCACACAAAATAACCCAATTAGCCGGAAGAAATATATTAAATAGAATAAAATCAGCAAACCAGTCGGAGTCTGTCTGCTTCAAAGCCTGGTGCGAAGGGGTCACCGAAGTATACCTTCGGCGTCTGGACTGATCCGACCAAAGATGGACTCCAAACGGATCTGGACGTGACGATAACCTCCAAACGGCGGGGTTCGGTGTGAGGTCTCTGATAAGGCAAATTACAGAATAATGATGCGAGGGCCGCGCGTGGGTGTAACTTCATCCAGTGCGGAGTGCAATCGTGGCGAAGCCTGTTGTGACGAAGTGTACTGGCGAAGCCTGTTGTCGGAGCCTATAGTCTCACCGAAGGGTGTCCCGGTGACCTCCGAAACTGATCTCTCAGCTTCGGACACCTCCGACGAGGTAGCTCCGAACATGGGAACATGCAACAAAGAGAGTTCGAAGTACCAATTTGGCCTGAGGTAGCGAAGGTAGCAATCTGTTACGCAGATTAGCGGATACTTCACAGGCGAAGTAACAATGCGATAGCAATCTATTACGTAGATTAACGGATACTTCACAAGCGAAGTAACAAGGGTTACCACTGTTCTGAAGTGGCCGGCGGAGGGCTTCCAGGCAAACCCACGAAGAGGTATAGGAAAAATAAAGGTAAAGTAAATATGATCAAAGCTAGGGCTTTGGTTTGGTTTGTGTTGGGGGGGCTCTCTAAGCTGGCCTCGCCTCTTTATTTATAGGGGCCAAACATCAGATCGCATCTGCTATATTTCAGCTTGGATAGAGATAAAACTCAGCCATAATCGCATCCAAGTCTATCTCTGCCGAAGTGGGCTTCAGCCAGGCCCATCGGAGCCTGCCCCTCGGGTCGAAGCTTCGGTGGCATCGGCCTCCGAAGGCTTCCTGGCTGAAGGCCGTGGGCTGGCTAGAGGCTTTCGGAGCCCATGGCCCAATGAACCTTTGGTCCTGTAGGGCTTTGGCCTGACCCTGGACATGTGTATTTTTTGGCCCAAATCACCAAAATTGATATTTTGACAATCTCAGCCATTAATGCCATTTTTGCTATCAACACATGCCCCCTGCCTTTTAGTGAACTAAGTGAACTAAAAGCACAATGAACTGAAGACGATACCATCCATATCGGCTTTTCGACACCTTTTATGCTGTCTGCCACACGCTTGGGAAATACCTTTTCAAATATCTACCATTCAAAGCCCTTCGAAACCGCTTTCCTTGCAGAGATTCTAGCACGTATGCGTTGCCGGGACTGATTTCGGCTATCTTAAAAGGACCTTCCCAACTAGGTGACCATTTACCAAATTTGGGACTCTTCATGCCTAAGGGTAAAATCGTCTTCCACACCAAATCTCCTACTTGAAATGATTTTGGTTTAACCTTCTTATTGTAGGCTTTGGCTACTTTCTTTTTGTCTACTTCTATGGCCTCTAAAGCCCTTAGTATCTTATCGATCACTTCCTCTAGATTATCCTTCAGAAGAGTCTCATACTCATCGACCGATAAGCCATCTTGCTTTAACACTCTTAAGGAGCCAAGATCTACCTCTACAGGCAGAACGACTTCTTGTCCATATACCAATTCATATGGACTGACTTTGGTAGCACCATGCTTTGTAATCCTACAAGCCCATAGTGCCTCGGAAAGCACTTCATGCCACCTTTTAGGGAATTCTTCAATTTTCTTCTTAATGAGATTAATCACGATTTTATTACTAGACTCAGCCTGACCATTGGCCTAAGCATAGTAAGGTGAAGAGTTTATCAACTTAATACCATAATATTCGGTGAAGTCCCTTACTTCTCCAGAAACAAATGAACTACCTTGATCCGTAGTAAGAGTTTGAGGAATGTCGAATCTATGTATGATGTGCTTCAACATAAAATCATGTACCTCATTGTGAGTCATGTTCTTGAGAGGTACGGCCTCGGTCCACTTAGTGAAGTAATCCATCGCCATCAACACGAACCGATGCCCTTTTGACGAAGGAGGGTGAATCTGGCCGATGAAGTCTAAACCCCAACCCCGAAACAGCCATGGCTTGACAATAGGATTGAGTAATGAGGCAGGAGCTAACTGAATATTGCCAAACTTCTGACATGCTTCACACCCTCTATAATACTTGAAACAATCTTCAGTCATAGTCGGCCAATAAAAACCCGCTCTTTTGAGCATCCAACTCATTTTTTGGGCCGATTGATGAGTGCCACAAAGTCCTTCATGGACTTCTCCTGTAGCTACCTGGGATTGTTCGCAGTCTAAACACTTCAATAGTACTCCATCGATGGTTCGGTTGTACAATGTGTCGTATATCAACACAAATTTGAATGCTTGTCGCTGAACCTTCCGATCAACGCTTTGACTAGGGTTTCTCAAATACTGGATGATTGGGATTCTCCAATCGCCCTCATAGGTTTCAGAGGGTCTCGCTGGTCCACCTTCTGAAAAAATTTCTAAATTACTGACTTCGGGGTGCCCCCCGAGCCATTCCAGCTTCTGTCGAAGCCTGGCCGGGGTGGCCGTTCGGAGTGTGCTAGGCCGAAGCCCTCCGGAGGGTTCAGACTCCGGGGAGCCTTCTCCGTGCGGGAGGCTTCGGCCTACGGACTCCGGCGTGCTAGGTCTCATGGTTGGCAGAGTACTCCGGTCCAGGGACCTTGGCGCGCAGTGGCCTTCGGCGGCCAGAGGGATTTGACCCGTAGGGTGCGCCTGCCCACCGTTACTGGCTTCGGCAGTGAAACCAAGCATCGGCTTCTCCAATACAGAAAATTTCCATCTCCTGACTTGGTAACTAGATGCTTGCTGAGCCAAATCATTTGCGACCGAATTAGCTTCTCTTGACATGTGAGAGATTTTGAAGTCATCGAAAGTAGCAACTATGTCTAGACATTTATCCAAGTAACTATTCAGCAAGCCATTAAAACATTGAGCACTCTTAGCTACTTGTTGCACTACTAACAAAGAATCACCGTATGCGTGAACATGTCTAGCACCTACAGATTCAAGTAATTCAAGACCTAGCAATAAAGCTTCGTATTCGGCTTGGTTATTAGTGGAAGAAAATTCTAGTCGGGCCGAAGTTTCAAAGTGCATTCCATTAGATGATATGAGAACCACTCCAATAACTTGGTCACTCTTGCAAGCCAAACCATCAAAATAAAGTTTCCACGGCACTACTTCAACTAGAGCAATATTGTCACTCCAGCTGACATCTACGTGGTGATCAACTATAAAGTTGGCCACGATTTGGCCTTTCATCGCTCTCAGGGGTTCGTAGGCCAAATCGTACTCAATCAATGCGTAAGCCCATTTTCTGATCCTTCCACTTAGAATCAGCTTCTGTAACATGTGATTTATAACATCGGTTTGGCAAACGACAACACATGTAGTGGGGAGAATATAATGGCGTAATTTGGTGCACGCGTAGTAAAGTGATAAACACAATCGTTCTACAAACGCGTACCTGGTTTTGGCATCCAGCAGGCGGCGGCTCAAGAATGTGATGATGTACTCTTTTCCCTCTACCTCCTGGGTTAGCACGGCCCCAATCACGCTATCTTCTACAGTGATGTATAGCCGAAATGGAATCCCGTCTTTGGGTGCTCTCACCATAGGTGGTGATGACAAGCACTACTTGATCTTTTCAAAAGCACTTTGCTGGCTTGCCCCCCAAGTGAACTAGGCTTCATTTTTTAGTCGGAGTATGGGGACAACGGCATCAATCTTACCGAACAAGTTGGATATAAAGTGACGCAAATAGTTCATCTTGCCTAGCAACTTTTGTATGTCCTTTTTGCACGTCGGCGCTGCAATGTTCCTAATCTTCTCAAGTATCTTAGGATCAATTTCTATGCCTCTCTCGTGAATCATGAAACCTAAAAACTTACCTGCCGACACACCAAAAGCACACTTGATTGGGTTCATTTTTAACCCATACTGTCGCATTCTATCAAAAGCAACCTTCAAATCAGTTAAATGGTTTCCCATAGCGTCCGATTTGACCACGACATCATCAATGTAAACTTCTAACATAACTCCTAACAAGTCATGAAAGATCAAGTTCATAGCACGCTGGTTCATGGTGCCAGCATTCTTCAAACATAATGTCATGACGACCCACTCGAACAAACCGACAAAACCAGGGCATCGAAAGGCAGTTTTGTAGATGTCCTCTTCGGCCATAAAGATTTGATTATAACCAGCATTGCCATCAAGAAAACTTAGTACCTTGTGTCCTGAAGCATCATTGATCAGCATGTCGGCTATCGGCATTGGATACTCGTCCTTTGGAGTGGCTCTATTCAGATCCCTGAAATCAACACACACCTGTATCTTTCCGCTCCCTTTCTTCTCTACAGGCACAATATTAGCAACCCATTCCGCGTACCTGCACGGCCTAATAAATTCAGCCTTGATTAGTCGCTCCACTTCTTCTTTAACTCGGTCATAGACGACCGAGTTGAAGCGGCAAGGGGGCTGCTTATAAGGCCTAAATCCAGACTTGATAGGCAGCCGATGTTCCATGAGCTCGTGGCTTAGTCCCGACATCTCGCTATAGTCCCATGCGAAACAATCGACATATGACCGAAGTAACTTTATTAATTCAGCCTTTTCACCAGGCTGTAAATGTTGGTTTACAAAAGTCGGCCTCGGGATGCTACAATCACCTATGTCGACTTCCTCCAAGGGATCGGCCGATGCAAAACCTTGTCCTAATTTCTCTACTTTACTAAAGTCCCCGATGACCTCGGCAATACCATCTTTACTAGACCGGTATTGATCCACACGAGACTTTAGCCAATCTAGATTACTCTTGCTTGACATGACTATTAATACAAAAAAAGTCGTGCTACTCCAGCCGGCTTTACAGACACTGGTACAAAACATCCTCCGGATACGCTAACAAAATCGTAATCCGAAAGATCTCTACCTGATAGACATTCTACTTTGTTATGGACGGCGTCGACTGACACATCGGCCAATGCTACTTGGGCCAAAGAATCCGCGGGAATGACATCTACCTCATCGCCATCCCACTGTATCAGGCACTGGTGTAGAGTAGAAGGAATGCAACAGTTCGCGTGAATCCAGTCGCACCCGAGTAGTACGTTGTAGTTACCTTGTACGTCGATGACGAAAAATGTTGTTGGCAATGTCTTGTTGCCCACCATCAACTCCATGGAGAGTACGCCCTTGGCCTCGGAGCTCTCACCATTGAAGCAGTTGAGCATCAAGTTGGTCTTCTTCAGGTCATCCTCGTCCCTGCCAAGTTTCTTCAACAACGAGTAAGGCATTAAGTTAACAGTGGCACCACCGTCGACGAGCATTCGGGAAATCGGCTTTCCATCGATGTGACCTCTAACGTAGAGAGGCTTTAGATGGTGAGCCGAGTCGTCGGGCTTCTCTAAGATGGCGTTGCGTGGACCGAGGTTCAATTGAGCGACCTTGGCCTCGTTCTGTGGCAGGGTGAACTCGGCGGGCAGTGTGACGATGTTGATGTCCATCACATGGGGTGCGGGCCCTTCAGAGATGGGCGAGTAATCGTCGTTGAGCATGTCTTCGTCGTCGCTCGGACTAGGACCCAGGTTGGTTATTTCAACCGGCTTCTCCCTCCATACCTGTTTTGTAGCTGGCCGAGGGTGGATTTCTTAGAAGATAGCGTCGTCCTCGGCCTCAGCTTCCCTCTCGCGCATATCCTATGCCCGTAGTCATTGTAGGCACCTCTTCTATGATTTGGACATGCCTGGAGGTGCCCAAGATGGCTACGGCTTGGTGTCGGGTGCTACTGCTCGGCTTCCATTAATTCAGGCCGAAGTGGTATTGTGCCTTTCGGCCTTGTGCACCCTGTGTTCGGAGGGGTCCTCGCCGCGAACCCCGACGGACGGACAGGCCTTGTTCGGCCGACCGAACCAGGCTTCTGCGCAGAGCCCGGCCTAAGCATGGGACTTACCTCCGTCAGAGTTCAGTGACAAAGTCTTCGGGATTGGGACTTCCTGAGACCCAACTCTAATGGTGATGGCTTCGGACTCCCTGACTTCGGCCTCCGCGTGCCCGCGCCCTTCGGCTTCGCTCTACATGGTCCGATTTGGAGGCACCACGGACAGTCTGTGGACGATGCCCCCTCCGCTGCATATGTTTGTCCCTGCCATCCATAATACTCCGAAGGAAAACAAGGCATAGTGTTAGGTTGCGGAGGGTACCTTGACCCGGATACGTACGGAGCCCACGGGGTTCCTGCCCAGTCATACGGCGGAGGCATCGACAGCTCTAGTGGCCTCGCCCACTGTAAGCCGAACCCGTCACCCGGAAGATGGTTTGGCAGAGTTGATGGCATCTCAGACCACACCAGCGAAGGGTCCTGCCAGGCCGGAGGTACGTTCGGCCAGTGCGGGACAAAGCCTCCTGTCAGAGAAGTCCAACACGGTGTGGGGTTCGGCCATTGGGGGTCGAAGTTACTGTACGGGGGTCAGCCATTGTGGCTCGAAGCCACCGTGCGGAGTGCCAGGCCACCGTGCCCCAAAGCCGCCGTGCGGACGGTTCAGCTGCTTCGGTCCGAAGCTACCCTCCGAGAGTCTTGGACCCTTCGGTCGCTTTAGTTTCTTAGTGTGGGGACCTGGTTCCTTGGCCTTTCTTTGATGCTTGTTTAACAACATATTGTACGTTACCTTCGGCCTCTTGGGAGCTTTAGCCGAAGGGGCATTAATGTTTTGTTTCCACACTCCTACTTCGGGGTTCTTCGGTATGAGCGTGCGAGTACGCGGTTCTCCAACAATTACGTCCTTCCCCTTAGTCGACTCGGCCTGTTCTGGCCGAATCAACACCTTCTTCTCGCCGAGGTCGACGACGTTGACGGGAAAGGGGTCCTTATCTAGCTTCATCTTTGGATTATGGTCTATCTTCAATCGTCCTTCTTCTATGGCCGATTGGATCTGCCATCGAAAAACATTGCAGTCGTTAGTATTATGTGAATGTGAATCATGCCACTTACAGTACGGATGCTTCTTTAACTCATCGGCAGATGGAATGACTTGACCCTTAGGTAACCTGAGAAGCTGACTTTTTAAGAGAAAATCAAATATTTTGTCACATTTAGTTATATCAAACGAGTACTTGACCTCACTAGGTAGATTCTTTGTGGGGGATGGTCGTAACTCGGACCAGGTGACAGGTTTATTCTTAGCGTTCCACACCCATTCGGCCGCGTACATATCGGTCGAAACCTCCTGTTCCGACACTTCCTCGTTAGAACATTCCATGCTATGGATCCTAGCCCTAGGCTTGCTAAACATCTTAATAAACTTTTTATCTTTGGTTTGGCCTTCCTGGACCAGAGCCTGCTGTTAAACTTGGCTAACATCTAAAAAGTTTTGGTTATCTAACCTCTCTTTAATTTTGGAACGCAACCCATTAAAAGCTAGTTCCGCCAAGTCCCTTTCCGAAATATTAAGGCTAAAACATCGGTTTCTAGTGTCCCTAAAACGCTTAATGTACTCAGAGGTGTTCTCATTAGACTTCTGTTTAACCGATGTCAAATGTGAAAGCCTAATTTCTGTCTCACCTGTGTAGAAGTAATCATGGAATTTCCACTCTAAATTGTCCCATGTTTGAATGGAGTTCAGCGGGAGCGCCGAAAACCAAGTGAAAGCAGTGCCAGATAACGAGAGAGAAAATAGCCTAACTTTTAGGGCATCTATCCCGCTAACTTCTCCACACTGTGCCAAAAATTGACTAACGTGCTCTAGTGTAGTTTTGCTACCATCGCCATCGAACTTAGTGAACTCAGGGATTCTATAGCCGCGGGGGTAGGGTATTGTATCAAGATGGTCGGGGTATGGCTTATGGTAAACCCTAACCTGTCCCTTGGGCACGAAGCTAGCACACTCCCTAAATAGTGCATGGACCCGCTCCTCTATGTCGTCTTGGCATGTTGCTTGTGCGAGCCTCTCATGCGGGGGCACGACACGTGGTGGGATATCGGCGTGTCGGCTATAGGCCTCTTCCCTACGCGCTATCTGTATGACGTGCTCGTGTCCGGGTGCCTGCGCATGTGGTGCGGGCAGTGTGGGTACCGGCGCAGGTGGTGGTGCATGGTACACAGTGTTAGTTAGACCGTAGGTGTAATGATTTGTCTCGTCCATAAGTGTTGAGGCCGGAGACATGATTGTGCTAGTGTTGTCGTTAGTTCTGCCGTACATGTGGTTTGCCGGAGGTGCACTAGCAATAGGAACCAGGGGTACGACCTCAGTTAAGCCGAACCTCCTAAGAGTCGCCTCTACTTGGGAGCTGACTGCCGAATCTAAACGGTTGGCTAGCGAAGCGCTAACGTCTTGATCTACGGATGCGGCTATTTTTTGCTCAATCTCTAAAGAAGATAAACAAGGTGATACAGGTGTTACCTGGACCTGAGCGAGGTCGGGGGTGATAATGTCACGCTTGATGAAGCTCGCGTGTGTCTTAACGTAGCCCCCAAGCATCATGTTTTGGAGTGCCTTTAACTTTGCCTCGATCTCCGCTAAGTCTTCTGCGGTGATATCTTCAAGTGTAGGTGTCAAGATGTTGCGGTTGTCGATACCCGCGCCTCCTATCGTGTCCATCGGCGGTGTAGACGTAGTAGTTGACGTAGATGTACCGGTGGTCGATGTAGATGTACTTGTCATGTTAGCATAGCTGTCCCTAGCGGAGTCGCCAAAAAGTGTGTTGACACGGAAACGTGCCCCCGCACTTGGGTCAGTTCGACGATCCAAAAGTGTGCGGATACTTAGGGACAATCCTAAGCGTGACATAGCACCGATGTCGCGTTCCGACTACCCTTAGTCGTGATAAGGGGAGTGGAGTCGCCAGGCAATCAGATCACACAAAATAACACAATTAGCTGAAAGAAATATATTAAACAGAATAAAATCAGCAAACCCGTTGGAGCCTATCTGCTTCGAAGCCTGGTGCGAAGGGGTCACTGAAGTATACCTTCGGCGTCTGGTGCAAAGTGTCTCGCCGAAGGGTGCTTCGGCGTTCGGACTGATCTGGCTCAAGATGGACTCCGAATAGATCTGGACGCGACGATAACCTCCGAACGGTGGGGTTCGGCGTGAGGTCTCTGATACGACAAATTGCAGAATAATAACGCGAGGGCCGCGCGTGGGTGTAACTTCATCCAGTGCGGAGTGTGATCGTGGCGAAGCCTGTTTTGACGAAGTGTACTGGCGAAGCCTGTTGTCGGAGCCTGCAGTGTCACCGAAGAGTGTCCCGGTGACCTCCGAAACTGATCTCTCAGCTCCGGACACCTCTGACGAAGTAGCTCCAAACATGGGAACCTGCAACAAAGAGAGTTCGAAGTACCAATTCGGCCTGAGGACCAAATTCTTCACAAGTGAAGTAACAAGGGTTACCACTGTTCCGAAGTGCTGACGGAGGGCTTCCAGGAAAACCCACGAAGAGGTACAGGAAAAATAAAGGTAAAGTAAATACGATCAAAGCTAGGGCTTTGGTTTGGTTTGTGTTGGGGAGGGGCTCTCTAAGCTGGCCTCGCCTCTTTATTTATAGGGGCCAAACTTTAGATCGCATCAGCTATATTTCAGCTTGGATAGAGATAAAACTCAGTCGAAATCGCATCCAACTCTGTCTTTGCCGAAGTGGGCTTCGGCCCGAGGAGCAGGAGTTCTCCAATCATCCACGTTATTTTATGAAGCACTTGCCAAATTATAACATAAATTGGCATTCAAATTAAAAATTTTGATTTGCCCCCCATACCCCAAATCCTCCTGACATAGAGCGGTCGGACCAGCCATAGAGGGCCGGTCAGACTGCCCATTGTCATATGACTGGCACGGGACAGTTAGACCGGCCTGGAATGGCTGGTTAGACCGAGGTGATTCCTGCGGTCAGACCAGCCATGTTAGGGCGGTCAGACCGAAGTATTCTGACTCGTAGGAATGAAATATGTCAAGCATCGATCTTTCTTGTGTGAAAAATTTACCTCTTTTAATTTGATAACCAGATGCTTGTTGAGCCAAATCATTTCCTACTGAGTTGGCTTCTCTAGACACATGGGAAATTTCAAAGTTATCAAAAGTACCAATTATGTCTAGGCATTTATCCAAGTAGCTATTCATCAAACCATTAAAGCATTGAGAAATTCTAGCTACTTGTTGAACAACCAATAGAGAATCACCGTATGGATGAACATATTTAACACTCATGGAATCTAAAAGTTCAAGTCCTAGCAATAGAGCTTCATATTCAGCTTGATTATTAGTACAAGGAAATCCTAAGCGGGCCGAGGTCTCAAAACTCATACCACTAGGTGATATGAGTACCACTCTGACACCTTGGCCATTCTTGCAAGCTGAACCATCAAAGTAAAGTTTCCATGACACTTCATCAATCAGAGCAGCGTCACTACTCCAATTGACATCTACATGGTGATCAACTATAAAGTTCACGACGACTTGGCCTTTCATAACTTTCAAGGGTTAATAAGCCAAATCATACTCAATCAACGCATAAGCCCACTTTCCGATTCTCCCACATAGAATCGGCTTTTGCAACATGTATTTTATAACATCGGTTTGACAAATGACGATACATGTTCTAGATAAAATATAGTGGAAGAGCTTGGTACATGCATAATAAAGTGATAAACGTAAACACTCTAAGAACACATACCTCGTCTCATCATCTAACAGACGGTGACTCAAGAACGTGATGATGTACTCCTTTCCCTCCACCTCCTGATTCAACACACCTCCTATCACACTATCTTCTGCAGCAATGTATAGCCAAAACAGAATCCCGACTTTTAGTGCTCTTACCACAAACGGTGATGACAAGCATTCCTTAATTCGATCAAAAGCACGTTGCTGACTTGCCCCCCAAGTGAATTTGGCTTCGTTCTTTAGCCGAAATATGGGGACAAAAGCATTAATCTTGCTAGACAGGTTAGATATAAAGCGACGCAAATTGTTTACCTTGCCTAGCAAATTTTGGACATCTCTCTTGCATGTCGGCGCTTCAAAATTCTTAATCTTCTCAATTCTCTTAGGAGTAATCTCAATACCTCTTTCATGAATCATCAATCCTAAGAACTTGCCTGCCGACACGCTAAAAGATCACTTGAGCGGGTTCATTTTCAAACCATACTGATGCATTCTTTCAAAAGAAACTCTCAAATCGGCTAAATGGTTTCTCATAGCATCTGATTTGACTACAACATCATCTATATAGACCTCTAGCATAACTCCTAGCAAGTCATCAAAGATCAAGTTCATAGCACGTTGATATATAGCGCCAACATTGTTCAAACTAAAATTCATGACAACCCACTCAAACAAGCCGACAAAACCATGTCATCTAAAGGCCGTTTTGTAAACATCCTCTTCAGCCATAAAGATTTGATTATAACTAGTGTTGCCATCAAGAAAACTTAGTGCCTTATGTCCTGAAGCATCGTTGATCAACATGTCAGCTATTACCATGGGATACTCGTCCTTCGGAGCGGCCTTGTTCAAATCCCTGAAATCAATGCATACACGAATCTTGCCACTCCCTTTCTTCTCGACAAGCATAATGTTAGCAACCCATTCAACATACATGCACGAATGAATTAAAGTGACGAGGGGGCTTTTTATAAGGCCTAAATCTAGGCTTGATAGGCAAGCGATGCTCCACGAGCTCGCGGCTAAGTTCAAGCATCTCACTATAGTCCCATGTGAAACAATCGATATACGACTGAAGCAACTTTATTACTTCGAACTTTTCACAACCCTACAAATTCTGATACTACTCTAGACGAGACTTTAGCCAATCAAGATTACTCTTACCTGACATGACAACTAATTTAGACACAGTCGAGCCACACCAACCAACTTTACAGACATAGGGACAAATCACCCCTTAGACACGCTAACAAAGTTGTAATCCGAGAGGTCTCTACCTGATAGACATTCTACCTTATCATGGACGGTGTCAATAGACACATCGACCAAAGCAACTTGGGCCGAAGTGTCAGCTGGTACAACTTCTACATCATCGTCGTCCCACTGGATCAAACACTAGTGCAAATTAGATGGAATGCAACAAATTGCGTGAATCCAATCACGCCCAAGTAATACATTATAGTTACCTTGCACATAAACCCCGAAGAACGCTATTGGAAACGTCTTGTTTCCCACCGCCAACTCCAAAGAAAGTACACCTTTGGTCTCAGAGATCTCATCGTTGAAACCATTCAACGTCAGGTTGGTCTTCATCAAGTCATCTTCATTTCCGCCGAGCATCTTTAACAGAGAGTACGACATCAAGTTGATGGTGGTGCCTCTATCTATGAGCATCCTAGAGATCGGCTTCCCATTGAGGTGTCCTCAAATGTAAAGGGGCTTCAACTAATGATCCGACTCCTCGGGTTTCTCAAAAAAGCTTCACGTGGGCCGAGGTTTATTTGAGCGACCTTGGCCTCCTCTCCTAGCAGACCAAACTCAGCAGGAAGCATCATCACATTCACATCCATAATACTCCGAAGGAAAACAAGGCATAGTGTTAGGTTGCGGAGGGTACCTTGACCCGGATACGTACGGAGCCCACGGGGTTCCTGCCCAGTCATACGGCGGAGGCATCGACAGCTCTAGTGGCCTCGCCCACTGTAAGCCGAACCCGTCACCCGGAAGATGGTTTGGCAGAGTTGATGGCATCTCAGACCACACCAGCGAAGGGTCCTGCCAGGCCGGAGGTACGTTCGGCCAGTGCGGGACAAAGCCTCCTGTCAGAGAAGTCCAACACGGTGTGGGGTTCGGCCATTGGGGGTCGAAGTTACTGTACGGGGGTCAGCCATTGTGGCTCGAAGCCACCGTGCGGAGTGCCAGGCCACCGTGCCCCAAAGCCGCCGTGCGGACGGTTCAGCTGCTTCGGTCCGAAGCTACCCTCCGAGAGTCTTGGACCCTTCGGTCGCTTTAGTTTCTTAGTGTGGGGACCTGGTTCCTTGGCCTTTCTTTGATGCTTGTTTAACAACATATTGTACGTTACCTTCGGCCTCTTGGGAGCTTTAGCCGAAGGGGCATTAATGTTTTGTTTCCACACTCCTACTTCGGGGTTCTTCGGTATGAGCGTGCGAGTACGCGGTTCTCCAACAATTACGTCCTTCCCCTTAGTCGACTCGGCCTGTTCTGGCCGAATCAACACCTTCTTCTCGCCGAGGTCGACGACGTTGACGGGAAAGGGGTCCTTATCTAGCTTCATCTTTGGATTATGGTCTATCTTCAATCGTCCTTCTTCTATGGCCGATTGGATCTGCCGTCGAAAAACATTGCAGTCGTTAGTATTATGTGAATGTGAATCATGCCACTTACAGTACGGATGCTTCTTTAACTCATCGGCAGATGGAATGACTTGACCCTTAGGTAACCTGAGAAGCTGACTTTTTAAGAGAAAATCAAATATTTTGTCACATTTAGTTATATCAAACGAGTACTTGACCTCACTAGGTAGATTCTTTGTGGGGGATGGTCGTAACTCGGACCAGGTGACAGGTTTATTCTTAGCGTTCCACACCCATTCGGCCGCGTACATATCGGTCGAAACCTCCTGTTCCGACACTTCCTCGTTAGAACATTCCATGCTATGGATCCTAGCCCTAGGCTTGCTAAACATCTTAATAAACTTTTATCTTTGGTTTGGCCTTCCTGGACCAGAGCCTGCTGTTAAACTTGGCTAACATCTAAAAAGTTTTGGTTATCTAACCTCTCTTTAATTTTGGAACGCAACCCATTAAAAGCTAGTTCCGCCAAGTCCCTTTCCGAAATATTAAGGCTAAAACATCGGTTTCTAGTGTCCCTAAAACGCTTAATGTACTCAGAGGTGTTCTCATTAGACTTCTGTTTAACCGATGTCAAATGTGAAAGCCTAATTTCTGTCTCACCTGTGTAGAAGTAATCATGGAATTTCCACTCTAAATTGTCCCATGTTTGAATGGAGTTCAGCGGGAGCGCCGAAAACCAAGTGAAAGCAGTGCCAGATAACGAGAGAGAAAATAGCCTAACTTTTAGGGCATCTATCCCGCTAACTTCTCCACACTGTGCCAAAAATTGACTAACGTGCTCTAGTGTAGTTTTGCTACCATCGCCATCGAACTTAGTGAACTCAGGGATTCTATAGCCGCGGGGGTAGGGTATTGTATCAAGATGGTGAGGAGCCATGCTGAATAGCGTGGGCCTCATGGCTCTAGAAGTGATGAGTCATTGTCAACGATAGTCATCAAGGACTGAAGAAGAGAAGAGATCTGCTGTTTCATGGGCCGCGTGTGACTCAGGTACACGGGCAGCGAGCGACTGTCGGGCAGAGGAGGCTGCGAAGTCGGGCTGGCCCAATCCGGGTGCATGGGCCAGAAGCAGTAGAAGACCCACTGAGCTGTTGACCAGGACTGACTCAGGTACACGGGCGGTGAGCGATTGCCGGGCTGAGAGAGCTGCGGAGTCGGGCCGGCCCAATCCGGGTACCTGGTGCAAAGCTGGTGGAGGCTTTGTCAGTTTCGGCGTAAAACTGACAACCGTTGATTCTGTATCCGACTGTCCAGAAGAATAGCTTCAGGATATGTCATCTGTTACTCTAGGCCCACAGTCAGTCAGTTGTGTCTGTAAAAATACCTAAGGGCAGTAGAGTCATTTTCTGTATTTTTGAGTCTGTAAAAACCCTAAGGGGCTGGTAGAATATTCCTAGTGTTGGGCTGCCTATAAATAGCACCCCAACCCCTAGGGTTTGGACTACCCTTTTGCTGAAATTGAATACCACTCTTTTGGGTCATTTTGCCTCTCACGTTTTCTCTCTCATCTCCTGTTCCTTGCTTGCGCCGCCAGGGAGTTCTCCCACTGTGTTTCTTGCCGTGCTTTTAATGTTGCAGTAAATGCTCTACTTCTTTGTATGCTGCATCTGCAAAGTTTTTAATGGCTCATTTTCGTCTTCAATGCAAGTTTCCCTGTGATTTTTGAGCCTCTGTAGGCTTCGGCGGGTGTGAAGAAGCTTCTGTTCTTCACATACAGAGTACTAGTTCTTGCGTTTTACAAGTAGTACTCCACTGCAGCTACAGTACTTCTGCGCCAGCTTTTTACTTTTACTGCTCCACTTTCAGATCGAGTTGAGAGGACTAAAATCGCTTTTCTGACTGTCTCTGCGAAGTCATCCTTCTCTGTTCGAAGCCCCTCAGCTCCGTGAGGCAGGCTTCGATCCGACCATACTCGAAGGCTTCGTATCTATCTTCGAACTTTGTTTTGTATTCTGTGCTGCTATGCTTCGAAGCATTTTTCTGATCGACAGCATTACATACTTCGAACAATAGCACGAAGGGGCTTCGGCCCTATCTGTTCGAAGTCCTTACTTCGACACGTTTCAAGGTTGGGTTCGAAGCTTGTGGCTCCGCTAGGCCTCGCACTGATTTCGGTGTAGCGTGTCACCCTTCGCCTCTCTTTTCGGAGCTTGCTTTTTCGAAGGTAGAGCATTGGCTTCGGACTTGGTTCTCTGTCGCGTGACAGGCTTCGCTTCTTTGTGCGAAGGTTGTCTGTTTGTGTGTTGTGTTCGAAGCTTTTGGTTCGGAGTTGTGTTCGAAAGTTTGTCTTCGAAGTACACTTCGAAGCAGGCTCAGTCTCTGCCACTTTGCTCCGAAGCTCGTGGTTCGAAGCTGTGTTCGAAGCCTTGTCTTCGAAGTACATACTTCGAACCAGGCTCCGACTTTGTGTTACTTCGCTCCGAAGTACTCTTCGCTTCTTACCACTTCGCACTAGCCTAGACAGTGACACCTTCGGCATTTCGGACAGACTCCGTCATCAACCTCCGAAGCAGACCTCGACGTGCGAAGGGGGCTTCGCCTAGTTCCGAACAGGAGACAACCTTGGACAGTAACTTCTCTTTTCACTTTATACATACTTAGATCTTTTCATTGAGAAGTTTAGGCCTGTTATAACTTGTACATCTGCCTAGATTGCACTACGTTAGACTTACACTGTTTTATCATCAGATGCTTCTAGGTTAGAAACCATTAGACT
Source organism: Zizania palustris (assembly GCA_019279435.1). Taxonomy (NCBI): domain Eukaryota; kingdom Viridiplantae; phylum Streptophyta; class Magnoliopsida; order Poales; family Poaceae; genus Zizania; species Zizania palustris. Next base: position 38,471 of record JAAALK010000119.1, on the reverse strand, counting down.
TAGGCCTTCTGTTTATTTTCTGCTGCGTAGTTTTTTTGAGGTGCGTTGGGTATTGGGAACAGGCCATTGATTCGAAAGAATTTTTTTAAGGCGCCCATTCACCCCCCCCTCTGGTCGCTACTTTCGGTCCTACAAGTGGTATCAGAGCTTGGTTAGGGTTTTTCCATACCTTAACCGGTTCTAAACCCCGGTAGTGACCATGACGTCTCCTGGCAAGGTCCCGTCCTTGGAAGCCTATGGCTACAATTATTGGAAGACTCGCATGCGAGCCTATCTCATGAGCCAGGGTTCGGACATATGGGACATTTGCGTTCACACCACATTTGTCATTCTGCCAGTTACTGAGCAAGGTACTGCTGGTATCATTGCTCAGCATCTGAGCAACAGTAAGGCTGTGAACATTTTATTTTCTGGTTTAGGTCCCACTGAATTTGAGCGAGTGAGTCATCTCTCCACTGCGAGAGAGATCTGGGCTACCCTCAAGGCACACCATGAGGGAACAGCACAGGTCAAGGCTCGGCTCTATCAGACCTACCGGCGTGAATATGAGAACTTCACACAGAAGCCGGGTGAATCTGTTGAAGCCTTGTTTGGTCGCTTTCAGTCGATCATTAACAAGCTTCGGGACAACAAGGCTGAGGGTGCTCAGTTAGTCTCAGATCATGAGCAGGCGCTCAAGGTTCTTCATACCTTGGACCCAAAGATCTGGGAGATCAAGGTATCATCTATTGTTGAGAGTACTTCATACGATACCTTGACCATTTCTGAGCTTTTTAGCAAGCTGAAGGCCACTGAGGTAGATATCCAGTTGAGATCAAATCTCACTGGCTCTGGATCAAAATCCCTGGCCCTTGCTACACCTTCTGTTGATCCCTCTGCTGTGAGCTGTGCTGGGTTCTCTTTGATGTCTATCACTGAGGACCAGCTTGAGTTGTTGGGAGATGATGATTTGTGTCTCTTTAACAACCGGGTGCGTCGTGTCTATGATAAAAGAATGTTCAAAAGACACGGCACAAAATCCGGATGCTTTGAATGTGGTGATCCAGGACACTTCATCGCCGACTGCCCCAAGCGCAGTGGATACAAGAAGGGCACCGGCAACAGCTTCCACGACTCCGGCAAGCATGAAAGCCCCTCCTTCAACAAGGGCAAGCCGAAGACTCGGTTCTTCAAGAAGGCCCTGAAGGACTACCGGCGAGAGAACAAGAAGCGCGACAAGGCCTTCTTCGCCGAGATGGAGAAGAGCTACTCCAAGAGATCCACGTCTTCTTCCTCTTCATCGAGCTCAAGTGATGAGGAGATTACCATCAAGAAGGGGAAGGACAAGGATGATCCGGCGGGCCTCTGCTTCATGGCCTTCGGAGACAAGCCGAAGAGCCGATCACACCAGCGCCGTAGATCCCGCAAGAGCTTCTGCTCCATGGCTCTTGGGGATAGAGAAGAAAAGAGCTCCTCCGACGACTCCGACGACGACGATAGCAAGGTATCATCTTATGAGCGCGAAATTGTCGATTTACTTGAGAGCAATCGTCAGGAGTTAAAATATCGGGAGAAACTGCTTAGGGGGGCTAAGAAAAGGATAGACGAGTTAGAGAGTGAGCTTGCCGTGGCCAACGGTAGGATTGAGAGTCTATCCTCTTCCCCTTGCTTGGGTGATAGCAGTGAGTGCCCGAAGTGCGAGGTGCTTCTGTGTGACCTGTCGACTCTAAAGTCCAGGTACACAGAAAGGGTTGATGAGAGGGACGCTTTGGCCACTGAGCTTGAAAGCGCTCAGCTGGAGCTGAAAGATGCTCAAGCCACTGTCGTCGCACCCTGTGTTGATTGCCCATCGCATCTAGCTGCCTTAGCTGAGCTGAAATCCAAGGGCAATGAGCATTTGGGTGATTTAGAGAGGTTGAGAGCTGAGCTTGCCCAGACTAGGCTAGAGCTTGAGACACTGTCAGTTCCACCCACTGTTTGTGAGAACTGTCTGTCTCTTAGAATGGAACTGATTAAGCTAAAAGCCGGGAAGTCTGTCCAAGTAGAGAATGAGTGTGAGACCTGCTTGTCTCAGGTGGAGGTTCTAGCTTCCTTGAGAGAGGAGCTAGCTGATTCTCAGAATGAGAACTTTTACCTCCGGTCTATCCTGAGTTGGATCAGTGCCAGAGAACCACAGCTTGGCATGATGATCCAGCAGTTCAAGAGGAAGGATGGGTTTGGAGTAGGTTACACCTACACCAAGGCTGACTTTGAGAGTGCCCTCAGCCGGGCAGTGGAGTGGAGTAAAATGACTCCAGAGCAGAGGTATCCCAAGACTCACTCCACTGAGACCTCCCAGGCTTGTCAGCCCAAGGATGGAGTGATCCATGAACCACCCAAAGCTCCACCCAAGAAGCCTATCCGGGTTCCTAAGCCCAAACACCTCCACTCTTCTCTAGACTCTCTTCCTGGACCCTCTCAGCCCAAGAAGACCACACCAAACACTACCAAGCCCAAGAACCCCAAGCCTCAACCACATCCCAAGAAGCCTACCTATCATTGTGAGTATTGTCAGAGAGACGGGCATCTTGCGGAGTTTTGCTTCAGGAGGAAGCGGGTTGAGAGAGCAGAGAGGGCTCGTAGTGATCAGGTGCAGTTCTACCAGCAGGGTGGTAGACTGCGTGTTCCTCGGCGCGGGGAGAGGCTAGAGGCCAGGCCGCGTCGTGTAGGTGGTGGTAGAGGAGACGGTTTTCTTACCCGTGCTCCAGTAGGTGGTGTTCGTTCCGGCAGAGTTCCAGACCGGGATGGCTACGGTTCTGGACCTCGTGGCCGTAGGGTTAGGAAGAACCATGGACCGCGTTTTGAGCCGCGTTTTGGTCCAAACTCTTTTGATGGTTTTCGCTTTCCATCTTTTGAGCAGATGGCTCGACACTGGTTTAGCTCTTTTGCTAAACCTGGTGCCGGACCATTTGCTCCCACTTACAGACATTGATTGTGCAGGACCGGGGACTGGAGGATGTTTGGATCATGGACTCAGGATGCTCTCGTCACATGACGGGACATCGCAGATGGTTCTCCAGTCTCACTCCCCCGAGCTCCAAAGAGTACATCACGTTCGGGAACAGCGGTCAAGGGAAAGTAAGTGGAATAGGCTCAATTACCATTTCAGACCATTTCTCTTTAAAGAATGTTGCTCTGGTTAAAAATCTGAATTTCAATTTAATATCTGTTTCGCAACTTCTTGAGGATGGTTTGGAAGTGCGTTTTAAGAAGGGCAATTCTTCTGTGATTGATTCTAGAGGGTCTTTGGTTTGTCAGATTTTACCCTTCGGTAAAGTTTTTCGAATTGACTTCTCTAGTTCTTTTGGCCCTTCTCGTTGTTTGATTGCTGGATCTTCTTCTGAGCTCTGGAAGTGGCATAGGAGGTTAGGTCACTTGAGTTTTGATCTGCTAGTCAGGTTAAGCTCTATGGACCTCATCCGAGGATTGCCCAAGCTTAAGATGGAGAAGGATCTAGTTTGTCATCCCTGTCGTCATGGGAAAATGGTTGCCGCTTCTCACTCACCTGTGACTCAGGTGATGACTTCGTATCCAGGCGAGCTTTTACATTTGGACACTGTAGGTCCAGCTCGGGTACGCTCAGTCGGTGGGAAGTGGTATGCACTTGTGATTGTTGACGACTTTTCTCGTTTTTCGTGGGTTTTCTTTTTGGAGTCTAAGGATGAAACTTTTCAATTTGTCCATGATCTGATTTTGAAGCTGAAGAATGAGAACAATGGTCGGATGCGAGCAATTCGCTCCGACAACGGCTCTGAGTTCAAGAACTCTCAGTTCGTCAGCTTCTGTGGTGATCAGGGTCTGGACCATCAGTTTTCTTCTCCTTACACTCCTCCACAGAACGGCGTTGTGGAACGAAAGAACCGCACGCTAGTTGAGATGGCCAGGACGATGCTCGATGAGCACAGGACTCCTAGGCGCTTTTGGGCTGAAGCCATGAACACGGCTTGCTATCTGGCCAACCGCATTTTTCTTAGAGCTTACATTGGTAAGACATCATATGAGTTGCGGTTTGGCAGACAGCCCAAGGTGACCCACTTGCGAGCGTTTGGCTGCAAGTGCTTTGTGCTCAAGAAGGGAGGGCATTTGGACAAGTTTGAGTCTCGTTGCTGGGATGGTATTTTTCTTGGTTATGCATTGCATTCTCGAGGCTTCCGTGTTTGGAACCTCGAATCCCAGCTGCTTGTCGAGACGTGTGAGGTTTCTTTTGATGAGTCCTTGCCTTCTTTGACTCCTTCTTTTGAGCTTTCTGGTGATGATGAGCTCGGAGAGTCCATCTTCGAGGAAGATGAGGATACTCCAGCTGCTGTTGAGGGCGGGCCTTCTGCATCCCCCGCAGAGCCCACACCCTCTGTGACTTCGACTGATGATGAAGGCGGACCTCTGATCACTTCTTCCACCTCGATCGAGCCCCTTCAGTCGAGTCCAGAGGTGCCAGCTGCTGACTCCGGTGAGGTGACCTCAGATCACCAGGGAACCCGAGCAGTTCAGCGTGACCACCCCTCAGAGCTCATCATTGGTGATTTGACTGAGAGGACTTTGTGTTCTTCTGCCTCTCTTGCTGTGTTTGCTGAATCTGCGTTTGTTGCATCTTTTGAGCCCAGAGACATTTCTCATGCTCTTTCTGATTCTAATTGGATTAATGCTATGCAAGAAGAGCTTGAAAATTTTGTCCGCAATCGGGTTTGGACACTAGTTGAGCCGCCACCAGGATGCAACCCCATAGGCACCAAGTGGGTATTCAAGAACAAACAAGGTGAAGATGGGGTTGTGGTGCGCAACAAGGCTCGACTAGTTGCCCAGGGTTATTGCCAGAAGGAAGGTATTGACTTTGAAGAAACCTTCGCTCCTGTTGCCCGTCTTGAGTCCATTCGTATTCTTCTAGCTTTTGCCGTTTCGAAGGGTTTTAAGCTTTTTCAAATGGACGTTAAGAGTGCTTTTCTGAACGGTTCATAGAGGAGGAGGTATATGTTAGGCAACCCCCGGTTTTGAGAACCCTAAGTTTCCTCGACATGTTTTTAAGTTGCATAAAGCTTTATACGGGTTGAAGCAAGCCCCCAGGGCTTGGTACGACCGGTTGAAGCAATTTTTGTTGGGGAAGGGCTTTGTGATGGGTTCTGTGGATAAAACTCTTTTCTTGCTCAGAGATGCTTCAGATTTCTTAGTTGCTCAGATTTATGTGGACGATATTATTTTTGGCGGTACTACTGATTCTCTTGTGTCCAAGTTTTCTGAGCAGATGCACAGTGAGTTTGAGATGAGCCTCATGGGTGAGCTTAAGTATTTCTTAGGGCTCCAGATCAAGCAGACCAAGGACGGCACCTTCATCCACCAAGGTAAGTACACTCGTGATATGCTTAAGAAATTTGACTTTGGTGGTGAATTGAAGCCGCAGATGACCCCGATGGGTACTTCTGGGGGTTTGGACAAGGACGAGTGCGGTGTCAAGGTCAATGAGAGAGAATTTCGAGGGATGATAGGTTCGCTGCTATACTTAACAGCAACAAGACCAGACATACAGTTCGCCGTGGGACTTTGCGCGCGTTTTCAGTCTTCACCACGCGCGTCTCACCGGCAGGCTGTCAAGCGCATTTTCAGGTATCTCACCTATGCGCCTGATCTTGGTCTTTATTATTCAGCATCATCATCTCTTGATTTATCTGGCTTTTCGGACGCTGACTTTGGTGGGTGCCGGTTGGATCGCAAGTCGACTTCCGGTACTTGCCAGTTTCTTGGTTCTTCCCTTGTATCTTGGTCTTCTCGAAAGCAATCTGGAGTTGCTCTTTCGACCACAGAGGCTGAGTATGTAGCTGCTGCTAGCTGCTGCTCACAGATGGTTTGGATGATTTCCACTCTTCGAGACTTTGGGTTGCTCTTTCCTACCAGGGTTCCATTGTTTTGCGACAGCACGAGTGCTATTAGTGTAGGGAAAAACCCGTGTCTCCATTCAAAAACCAAACATATTGATGTGCGCTTTCACTTCTTGCGGGATCAATATGAGAAAGGTGTCATTGACCTTATTCATGTTGATACCCATCATCAGTTGGCTGACATTTTTACCAAACCCCTAGATCAGTCTACATTTGAGCGTTTACGAGGGGATTTGGGTGTTGTGTATCCTTTTTAGGATATTTTGCGTCAGTTCTTCTTTCCTCTTTATTCTTTTCTTGAGTCCTTTTGTGTGTGTTCATATCTTGCATATTCACGTATCACACTTGAGATGCTTCTGTTATATGATTGAACTGCTTTACTTATTCTAGCGGGTACATGCTTTTGATTACATGTCGATGATCATGCTTTGATTCAGTTCACTTGATATACCTGATATCTGTCATGTGCATGGCTTTTACGCTTTCAACTTGAAAAATGATCACCATTGCTTCTGGTAACTAGCATGCGTAGGCTGAGTGTTTTTGCTATCTGTTACATGCCTTGTAGCCAGTTCATCACATAGATGCAGATATGCAACTTGGACATCTTTATGCTTTAACATGGAAAATGTGCTATAAAATGATAAAAATCAAAAATGCATGAAAATTCCATTCCTTTTTATGCTTAAATCGAAAAGATCCAAGTGGGTTTGCTTTGTCGCATTATATTGTTCTGGATTGCTTACCATAGCACTTTGGTATGAACTAGGACAGTATAGTGTATGCCGAGACCAATGTCTTAAGCTTCTGATGGTCCAATTCTGACCTAGGCTTGACTTGGTCGGTTAGCATAAGGCTTGACATGCAAATAACCCTTGGCAAAAAATGACAAAGGAAAATGAAAAAGCCTGAACTTTAAAGGGATAACAAGTTTGCTGAAGCACTTTGTTTTGAACAATGCTTATCTTGGTAGATATCAGTTAGCTTCTGCATCTCATGCTTTACCTTGCTTGTTTACTAGACAATGTGGTGATGTTTTTATTTGCAAAAATTGACAAATGCGTGCTAAATGACTTTCTTTAGATATCATCTCTTGCACTGATCATGCCATGTATCTTAGACAGTATCTCTTTTGCTGTACATGTTAGATACTGTATTTGCAGTCAATCATATCTGAGAAGCATGCTTTCTACACTCCACCTGCACCCCAGTTGCATTCACTGCATATTTTGAGGGGGAGTTGCATTTCAGGGGGAGTCTGTGTCTCTTTTTGAGTGCTTGATGAGTTCACTTGTCAACAAGGGGGAGAAAATTGGGATCAGAGTTTAAGGGGGAGTTCTTACTCTGTTGATATCCTTGTTGTTCTGCAATCGCACTCATTTTGAGCTTTTGTGTTTTGGTTAACCATAATGACCGGTTCTTGCTTTTGTTTGGCTTTTGGTCCTTAAGGTTAAACTTTTACCTTATTTTTCTTCTTCTTTGTTCTCTTGTGTTTTGTTTTCGTGTTTCCACATTTGTTCGCAGGTGCTGAAGAGCGGAGAATTGAGGAGTGTTGACAATGCTCTCATCAAGGGGGAGATTGAGGAGCCATGCTGAATAGCGTGGGCCTCATGGCTCTAGAAGTGATGAGTCATTGTCAACGATAGTCATCAAGGACTGAAGAAGAGAAGAGATCTGCTGTTTCATGGGCCGCGTGTGACTCAGGTACACGGGCAGCGAGCGACTGTCGGGCAGAGGAGGCTGCGAAGTCGGGCTGGCCCAATCCGGGTGCATGGGCCAGAAGCAGTAGAAGACCCACTGAGCTGTTGACCAGGACTGACTCAGGTACACGGGCGGTGAGCGATTGCCGGGCTGAGAGAGCTGCGGAGTCGGGCCGGCCCAATCCGGGTACCTGGTGCAAAGCTGGTGGAGGCTTTGTCAGTTTCGGCGTAAAACTGACAACCGTTGATTCTGTATCCGACTGTCCAGAAGAATAGCTTCAGGATATGTCATCTGTTACTCTAGGCCCACAGTCAGTCAGTTGTGTCTGTAAAAATACCTAAGGGCAGTAGAGTCATTTTCTGTATTTTTGAGTCTGTAAAAACCCTAAGGGGCTGGTAGAATATTCCTAGTGTTGGGCTGCCTATAAATAGCACCCCAACCCCTAGGGTTTGGACTACCCTTTTGCTGAAATTGAATACCACTCTTTTGGGTCATTTTGCCTCTCACGTTTTCTCTCTCATCTCCTGTTCCTTGCTTGCGCCGCCAGGGAGTTCTCCCACTGTGTTTCTTGCCGTGCTTTTAATGTTGCAGTAAATGCTCTACTTCTTTGTATGCTGCATCTGCAAAGTTTTTAATGGCTCATTTTCGTCTTCAATGCAAGTTTCCCTGTGATTTTTGAGCCTCTGTAGGCTTCGGCGGGTGTGAAGAAGCTTCTGTTCTTCACATACAGAGTACTAGTTCTTGCGTTTTACAAGTAGTACTCCACTGCAGCTACAGTACTTCTGCGCCAGCTTTTTACTTTTACTGCTCCACTTTCAGATCGAGTTGAGAGGACTAAAATCGCTTTTCTGACTGTCTCTGCGAAGTCATCCTTCTCTGTTCGAAGCCCCTCAGCTCCGTGAGGCAGGCTTCGATCCGACCATACTCGAAGGCTTCGTATCTATCTTCGAACTTTGTTTTGTATTCTGTGCTGCTATGCTTCGAAGCATTTTTCTGATCGACAGCATTACATACTTCGAACAATAGCACGAAGGGGCTTCGGCCCTATCTGTTCGAAGTCCTTACTTCGACACGTTTCAAGGTTGGGTTCGAAGCTTGTGGCTCCGCTAGGCCTCGCACTGATTTCGGTGTAGCGTGTCACCCTTCGCCTCTCTTTTCGGAGCTTGCTTTTTCGAAGGTAGAGCATTGGCTTCGGACTTGGTTCTCTGTCGCGTGACAGGCTTCGCTTCTTTGTGCGAAGGTTGTCTGTTTGTGTGTTGTGTTCGAAGCTTTTGGTTCGGAGTTGTGTTCGAAAGTTTGTCTTCGAAGTACACTTCGAAGCAGGCTCAGTCTCTGCCACTTTGCTCCGAAGCTCGTGGTTCGAAGCTGTGTTCGAAGCCTTGTCTTCGAAGTACATACTTCGAACCAGGCTCCGACTTTGTGTTACTTCGCTCCGAAGTACTCTTCGCTTCTTACCACTTCGCACTAGCCTAGACAGTGACACCTTCGGCATTTCGGACAGACTCCGTCATCAACCTCCGAAGCAGACCTCGACGTGCGAAGGGGGCTTCGCCTATTTCCGAACAGGAGACAACCTTGGACAGTAACTTCTCTTTTCACTTTATACATACTTAGATCTTTTCATTGAGAAGTTTAGGCCTGTTATAACTTGTACATCTGCCTAGATTGCACTACGTTAGACTTACACTGTTTTATCATCAGATGCTTCTAGGTTAGAAACCATTAGACTTAGGCCTTCTGTTTATTTTCTGCTGCGTAGTTTTTTTGAGGTGCGTTGGGTATTGGGAACAGGCCATTGATTCGAAAGAATTTTTTTAAGGCGCCCATTCACCCCCCCCCTCTGGTCGCTACTTTCGGTCCTACAGATGGTCGGGGTATGGCTTATGGTAAACCCTAACCTGTCCCTTGGGCACGAAGCTAGCACACTCCCTAAATAGTGCATGGACCCGCTCCTCTATGTCGTCTTGGCATGTTGCTTGTGCGAGCCTCTCATGCGGGGGCACGACACGTGGTGGGATATCGGCGTGTCGGCTATAGGCCTCTTCCCTACGCGCTATCTGTATGACGTGCTCGTGTCCGGGTGCCTGCGCATGTGGTGCAGGCAGTGTGGGTACCGGCGCAGGTGGTGGTGCATGGTACACAGTGTTAGTTAGACCGTAGGTGTAATGATTTGTCTCGTCCATAAGTGTTGAGGCCGGAGACATGATTGTGCTAGTGTTGTCGTTAGTTCTGCCGTACATGTGGTTTGCCGGAGGTGCACTAGCAATAGGAACCAGGGGTACGACCTCAGTTAAGCCGAACCTCCTAAGAGTCGCCTCTACTTGGGAGCTGACTGCCGAATCTAAACGGTTGGCTAGCGAAGCGCTAACGTCTTGATCTACGGATGCGGCTATTTTTGCTCAATCTCTAAAGAAGATAAACAAGGTGATACAGGTGTTACCTGGACCTGAGCGAGGTCGGGGGTGATAATGTCACGCTTGATGAAGCTCGCGTGTGTCTTAACGTAGCCCCCAAGCATCATGTTTTGGAGTGCCTTTAACTTTGCCTCGATCTCCGCTAAGTCTTCTGCGGTGATATCTTCAAGTGTAGGTGTCAAGATGTTGCGGTTGTCGATACCCGCGCCTCCTATCGTGTCCATCGGCGGTGTAGACGTAGTAGTTGACGTAGATGTACCGGTGGTCGATGTAGATGTACTTGTCATGTTAGCATAGCTGTCCCTAGCGGAGTCGCCAAAAAGTGTGTTGACACGGAAACGTGCCCCCGCACTTGGGTCAGTTCGACGATCCAAAAGTGTGCGGATACTTAGGGACAATCCTAAGCGTGACATAGCACCGATGTCGCGTTCCGACTACCCTTAGTCGTGATAAGGGGAGTGGAGTCGCCAGGCAATCAGATCACACAAAATAACACAATTAGCTGAAAGAAATATATTAAACAGAATAAAATCAGCAAACCTGTTGGAGCCTATCTGCTTCGAAGCCTGGTGCGAAGGGGTCACTGAAGTATACCTTCGGCGTCTGGTGCAAAGTGTCTCGCCGAAGGGTGCTTCGGCGTTCGGACTGATCTGGCTCAAGATGGACTCCGAATAGATCTGGACGCGACGATAACCTCCGAACGGTGGGGTTCGGCGTGAGGTCTCTGATACGACAAATTGCAGAATAATAACGCGAGGGCCGCGCGTGGGTGTAACTTCATCCAGTGCGGAGTGTGATCGTGGCGAAGCCTGTTTTGACGAAGTGTACTGGCGAAGCCTGTTGTCGGAGCCTGCAGTGTCACCGAAGAGTGTCCCGGTGACCTCCGAAACTGATCTCTCAGCTCCGGACACCTCTGACGAAGTAGCTCCAAACATGGGAACCTGCAACAAAGAGAGTTCGAAGTACCAATTCGGCCTGAGGACCAAATTCTTCACAAGTGAAGTAACAAGGGTTACCAATGTTCCGAAGTGCTGACGGAGGGCTTCCAGGAAAACCCACGAAGAGGTACAGGAAAAATAAAGGTAAAGTAAATACGATCAAAGCTAGGGCTTTGGTTTGGTTTGTGTTGGGGAGGGGCTCTCTAAGCTGGCCTCGCCTCTTTATTTATAGGGGCCAAACTTTAGATCGCATCAGCTATATTTCAGCTTGGATAGAGATAAAACTCAGTCGAAATCGCATCCAACTCTGTCTTTGCCGAAGTGGGCTTCGGCCCGAGGAGCAGGAGTTCTCCAATCATCCACGTTATTTTATGAAGCACTTGCCAAATTATAACATAAATTGGCATTCAAATTAAAAATTTTGATTTGCCCCCCATACCCCAAATCCTCCTGACATAGAGCGGTCGGACCAGCCATAGAGGGCCGGTCAGACTGCCCATTGTCATATGATTGGCACGGGACAGTTAGACCGGCCTGGAATGGCTGGTTAGACCGAGGTGATGCCTGCGGTCAGACCAGCCATGTTAGGGCGGTCAGACCGAAGTATTCTGACTCGTAGGAATGAAATATGTCAAGCATCGATCTTTCTTGTGTGAAAAATTTACCTCTTTTAATTTGATAACCAGATGCTTGTTGAGCCAAATCATTTCCTACTGAGTTGGCTTCTCTAGACACATGGGAAATTTCAAAGTTATCAAAAGTACCAATTATGTCTAGGCATTTATCCAAGTAGCTATTCATCAAACCATTAAAGCATTGAGAAATTCTAGCTACTTGTTGAACAACCAATAGAGAATCACCGTATGGATGAACATATTTAACACTCATGGAATCTAAAAGTTCAAGTCCTAGCAATAGAGCTTCATATTCAGCTTGATTATTAGTACAAGGAAATCCTAAGCGGGCCGAGGTCTCAAAACTCATACCACTAGGTGATATGAGTACCACTCTGACACCTTGGCCATTCTTGCAAGCTGAACCATCAAAGTAAAGTTTCCATGACACTTCATCAATCAGAGCAGCGTCACTACTCCAATTGACATCTACATGGTGATCAACTATAAAGTTCACGACGACTTGGCCTTTCATAACTTTCAAGGGTTAATAAGCCAAATCATACTCAATCAACGCATAAGCCCACTTTCCGATTCTCCCACATATAATCGGCTTTTGCAACATGTATTTATAACATCGGTTTGACAAATGACGATACATGTTCTAGATAAAATATAGTGGCAGAGCTTGGTACATGCATAATAAAGTGATAAACGTAAACACTCTAAGAACACATACCTCGTCTCATCATCTAACAGACGGTGACTCAAGAACGTGATGATGTACTCCTTTCCCTCCACCTCCTGATTCAACACACCTCCTATCACACTATCTTCTGCAGCAATGTATAGCCAAAACAGAATCCCGACTTTTAGTGCTCTTACCACAAACGGTGATGACAAGCATTCCTTAATTCGATCAAAAGCACGTTGCTGACTTGCCCCCCAAGTGAATTTGGCTTCGTTCTTTAGCCGAAATATGGGGACAAAAGCATTAATCTTGCTAGACAGGTTAGATATAAAGCGACACAAATTGTTTACCTTGCCTAGCAAATTTTGGACATCTCTCTTGCATGTCGGCGCTTCAAAATTCTTAATCTTCTCAATTCTCTTAGGAGTAATCTCAATACCTCTTTCATGAATCATCAATCCTAAGAACTTGCCTGCCGACACGCTAAAAGATCACTTGAGCGGGTTCATTTTCAAACCATACTGATGCATTCTTTCAAAAGAAACTCTCAAATCGGCTAAATGGTTTCTCATAGCATCTGATTTGACTACAACATCATCTATATAGACCTCTAGCATAACTCCTAGCAAGTCATCAAAGATCAAGTTCATAGCACGTTGATATATAGCGCCAACATTGTTCAAACTAAAATTCATGACAACCCACTCAAACAAGCCGACAAAACCATGTCATCTAAAGGCCGTTTTGTAAACATCCTCTTCAGCCATAAAGATTTGATTATAACTAGTGTTGCCATCAAGAAAACTTAGTGCCTTATGTCCTGAAGCATCGTTGATCAACATGTCAGCTATTACCATGGGATACTCGTCCTTCGGAGCGGCCTTGTTCAAATCCCTGAAATCAATGCATACACGAATCTTGCCACTCCCTTTCTTCTCGACAAGCATAATGTTAGCAACCCATTCAACATACATGCACGAATGAATTAAAGTGACGAGGGGGCTTTTTATAAGGCCTAAATCTAGGCTTGATAGGCAAGCGATGCTCCACGAGCTCGCGGCTAAGTTCAAGCATCTCACTATAGTCCCATGTGAAACAATCGATATACGACTGAAGCAACTTTATTACTTCGAACTTTTCACAACCCTACAAATTCTGATACTACTCTAGACGAGACTTTAGCCAATCAAGATTACTCTTACCTGACATGACAACTAATTTAGACACAGTCGAGCCACACCAACCAACTTTACAGACATAGGGACAAATCACCCCTTAGACACGCTAACAAAGTTGTAATCCGAGAGGTCTCTACCTGATAGACATTCTACCTTATCATGGACGGTGTCAATAGACACATCGACCAAAGCAACTTGGGCCGAAGTGTCAGCTGGTACAACTTCTACATCATCGTCGTCCCACTGGATCAAACACTAGTGCAAATTAGATGGAATGCAACAAATTGCGTGAATCCAATCACGCCCAAGTAATACATTATAGTTACCTTGCACATAAACCCCGAAGAACGCTATTGGAAACGTCTTGTTTCCCACCGCCAACTCCAAAGAAAGTACACCTTTGGTCTCAGAGATCTCATCGTTGAAACCATTCAACGTCAGGTTGGTCTTCATCAAGTCATCTTCATTTCCGCCGAGCATCTTTAACAGAGAGTACGACATCAGGTTGATGGTGGTGCCTCTATCTATGAGCATCCTAGAGATCGGCTTCCCATTGAGGTGTCCTCAAATGTAAAGGGGCTTCAACTAATGATCCGACTCCTCGGGTTTCTCAAAAAAAGCTTCACGTGGGCCGAGGTTTATTTGAGCGACCTTGGCCTCCTCTCCTAGCAGACCAAACTCAGCAGGAAGCATCATCACATTCACATCCATTGGCTAAGGAGGTGGCCCCTCTGAGACGGGTGTGTAGTTGTCGTCGAGCATGTCATCCTCGTTGTCGCTCGGAGTAGGAGCTGGATTGTTTGAGACAACCGTCTAGGGCTTCCATACCTACTTATGTACTAGTCGGGGACGAATCTCCTCGAAAACTGCATCCCTCTCTTCCTCAGCCTTCTTCTCTCTCATCTCCTGGGCTTGAAGATGTTTCAGCCGCCTCTTCTGGGACTTAGTCATGCCTAGAGGCGCCCATGACGGTTGTGCCTTCGTGCTGGGCGCCACGAACCAGCTCCTAGAATTTTTGGCCGAATGGGAAACACCCGGATCAACCTCGAAATTTTTGTGCTAGGTAGGAAATTTTTCATGTATCCTGTAGGTCGGACCGGCCTTACTGGGACAGTCTGACTAGGTCCTATTGGTCAGGCCGGCCATGGTGGGCTAGTCTGACTGACTATTGTCGGCAGGCTACAAAGGTTTGGTCGGACCGTCCACATTAGGATGATAAAACTGAAGTGGTGACGGCGGTCTGACCGACCTTGGGCTACGGTCAGACCAATATGCTCCTACTCGGCCGCCTTTTGTGGCTTGCCTTCATTCTGCTCCAAGGGGGTCGCTTATGGATTGGGACGTCCTAGGACCTCACCTTGACTATGATGGACTCGGACACCTCCTCTAGACGCCTTCGTGGTGTGACGGACAACCTATTGAAGACATCACCTCTTGCCACACACATTTGCTAATGCATGTTATAAAAATTGGAAGGCACAAAGGGAGCAATATAGTAGGGGGCAGGGTACCCGGGAGGCGGAAAGTAACATGGAGGCCACTATGCCATTATCAGGTGATACGACGGTGGAGGAAAAGGTGGCTCCAGTGGTCTTTCCCATCGCAGGCCGAACTTGTCTCTCCGCGGAGGGTTCAGCCTCCTTGGTGGTCCCGGTCGAGTGTTTGCCTTCTCAGCCCTCTTCTTGTGCTTTTGGAGCAGCATCTCATATGTCGCCTTTGGCTTATTGTATGACTTAGCCGAAGACACTGCACTAGTGTTCACTTTCCAAACCCCTACGTCAGGATTCTTCGGTACCAGCATGTGCGGACGAGGCTCTCCCATCATGACCTCCTTCCCCTTAGCCGCCCCATCCTGCTTGAGCCGAATCAGAACCTTCTTCCCATCGAGATCAATGGTGTTCATGGGGAAGGGGTCCTGGTCAAGCTTCATCTTAGGATTGACATCCAACTTCATTTATCCTTCCTTTATGGCCGATTGAACCTGTCGATGAAAAACATTGCAATCATTAATACAATGAGAATGTGAATCACGCCACTTAAAATAAGCATGTTTCTTCAAGTCGTTGGCAGTTGGAATGACGTGACTGTTGGCGTAAAAGATTACGCTAACAGGTTTCTGTAGAAGAGAAACTAACAAACGAAGTGTTTGCGAAGCAAACTGTTCTAAGCTTCCGAAAGGATAATAACTTAGAATAGTTCGAAAGTGTGTATTGAATAACTTGTATTCGGTCCCTATTACAGGATGAAATGGGGGGTATTTATAGGCCCAAACATTAAGGAAAAGACCTAGTTACCCCTCTATTACAACCGACATAGTGGAAACTATTCGGTTCCCTTAATAGGACTAAAATGGTAAAAGACTAATCTAATGAGAAAGAAGATAAGTCTTCCATCTTAGCTGGCAGAAAAGATCTTGAAAAGCCTTAGTTCGAAGATGTACTTCGAACCAATGCCTACTTCGTACTTCGAACTGGGTTCTGAGTATCTTCGAAGATGATCATCTGGGAACCTTCGAATCCGCTGTCCGCCTTTATGTTGCTTCGGCAATAACCCCGAAGATGAGATATTTTCCCCCAACAGTAGCCCCTCGAATACGCTTCTCCGTTTGACCTGTAACGTTAGGAGAGCAGTATACGGAAGGAAAAGATAACCAAACATAGGGGTTATTTGTTTTTAGTTCATCTCCGAAATGCATGAAGATATAAACTCCGAATCAGTCTTAAGGTAATTGCTTTTCGAACTACCTTAGAACTGACTCAAGAAGTTCGAAAGTCTTTTAGACTTAGAGAAAATAGCCGTTAAGTTTCTGTTTTCAACGGAAACTGTAGTAAGCGTTAATCTCGGAGAAAAGTAACGGCAGGAATGCGAAACGACATGGATTAAAGGTAAAAAAGTGAAGTCTAGGCTATAAATAGAAGGCCTAAAACTTACCCGATTACCTTTTCACCGTCTTCTTGCATCCAAAAACTTTTCGAGTCCTTTGAGTTCTTGAGCCCTAGCCTCCATTTTCCCCAAAGCAATCCATCAATCGCAATGGTGAAGACTAAGGGATCTGCACCTCCGTCGGCCTTGGCCTGGCAGCAGGCGGCTGCAGCAGCAGCGGTGGCAACGTTGGCGGCGGCACCTTCGATTCCGGCAGTGACATCCATGGCAGCAGGAGGGAGAAATCCCCAAATCGTCGATGACCAAGGTCTGTGCCAGCCATCGACAAAATATTTGGATCAATCTTTCCAGTTGGGGCCTTCTACCTGCAAGAGAGAGTCACTGGCAATCGCAGTGGGAGGGAAAATTGGTAATGGAGTTATGATCCGGAATCCAGGCAAATAAATGATTCCATCGCCAAGACCCGGAGAAGTGGTGGTATTCGAAGCCTTCTTCGAAGCTGGCTTGGGCCTCCCTGCAGTGGACTTCCTGGCAGAGGTACTTGATCTGTTCCATGTAACCCTCCCCCAATTATCTCCGAATGCAGTAGCTAGATTAGCTATCTTCGAATGGGCCTTGAGAGCCGAAGGGTGCGAAGGAAGGGCAGAGATCTTCGCTGCATTACATAGGGCTACATGCCAACCAAAGACCTTCGTAGGCCCCAGAGGTGAAAAAGTAGTTGTATCCTTTGGCAGTATCAACTTTAGGCTTCGGGATGAGTATGCCCTCCAATTTCCTGCCAAGGCCATCAATGCCAGATGGTATACTGATTGGGTTCTAAGATGGTTCTATGCCGAAGTTGGGGCAAGCAGTCCTCTGGCCGGGCCCCTCAAAAAAATTCAATTCCGGAAGGAAGCTTTAGTGCAGCCCAACGAAGGTCAGCTCGAAGCCCGTCTTAACTTGCTTCAAAAGATTAGCCGAAGATTAAGCATGCAGGACTTGGCCGAAGAATTCCTCGGCCTGCAAATTTCTCCGCTGATGGCCAACTGGCCTATCATCTTCGAGGATGATTCGGAAGGCGGTCTCCGCAAGATTAACTTGACTTCGAGCCCTGCAGGTAACTTCGAAACCAACATGTATTATACACATTTACTTCGAAGAAAGACTAACTTGAATTATTTATTTTTTAGCTTCTTCGGCCCCTATTACTTCAGAGCAAATTATAAGGGCTTCGGAGAAGATTTTGGGTGCCCCAACTCCGACTGAAAAAGAATGGCGAGTTAAATTGGTTGGGAGTTGGGAGAGGTTTAACAGAGTATGGGGAATGTTGGAGATGACTCCGCCCCCTCTGATGGACTGGGTGCCTTCGGAGAAGGGACCCAAGAAGAGGATAGCTGAAGCCGGAGCTTCGAGCTCCGCAAGGACTCCGGTGAAGAAGGTGGCTCGGAAGCCAAAAAATCTTGCACCTTCGAATCCTGCGCCTTCGAGCTCAAGAACCTCAATCTCCGGTTCTAAAGAAGATGAAGGTATACTATTAGTGAGGTTGATTGATGAAGATGCGGCTCAGAAAAATATTCACATTGAGGATACTGCAGGTATGCCGGAGCTTCAAGCTAATATTGAAGAAGTGAGAGCTCCGGATGCTCAAGAAGAAGAGCAAAACGAAGCCCCTATGGGCGAAGATGAAGTTGAAGTTACAACAACTTCAGTTGTGGATGAAGGGAGGACTGCTCACGGAGATACTCCGACAGTTGATGTTTTACCTGTGGATTCAGACGAAGACCTCACCTTTGATCCTCCGAGCAGTCCGGTGCTCGATCGCCCCCAGAATGTCGAAGGTAAACTTCTCATAATTCTCTTATTATTTTCTGCAAAATTATACAATGTATAATACCTTTGTTTTTGCAGAGCCCTCTTCTGTAGAAGTACATCATGAAGATCCCATTCCAGGGCCTTCGACAACTTCGGAACCGCACCCGGAGGTTGCTCAACTGGGGCCTGGAAGGGGTAAAAGACATATAGAGCCTCTCCCTACTCAAGGATCAACTTCGTCTGAATCAACAGATGAAAGTGAATCAACTGAGGGGGGGCCATCTACCGAAGTTCCAAGGACCTCAGGAGAACGCTCCGGAGCTTCGCCAAACAGGGACGACCAAGAGGCTTCGGCAATGCTCCCTCTTTTAACTCCTTTTTTGGAGCAAAGAACCGGGCTTCGAACTCTGCTCAAACCTTTAGGTCGAGTAAGTCGCGAAGTCGAGGAGACAGAGCTGGTAGCAATCTTAAGCAGGGCGAAGAGTTCGGAGCTTAACGTTGCCCTGGAACGAGCAGCATACCAGGTACGGAACGCCTTCGAACCAATAGCAAATTATACATGAATAATTTCTTACTTCAGTTTTTCCTTTTCTTAGCAAGCGGTCTTGGCCCGCGCTGCAACTTTATCGAGCGAAAATGAAATTGCTCAGCTTCGGGAAGAAAATGAAGCTCTTAAACGCAACTTATCTTTCTCCGAAGCTAGAGTGGTTCAAATGGATAATATGATTTCAATGGAGCGTAGGGCCAGACAGGGCTTGGAAGCTGCTAATAAAGAGCTCGAAGCAGAAAGAATTGTGCTTCGGGCGGAAATCGAAAAAGTGTGGTTGGAGCATGCTAATGCTGGGTCCGAACTTGTGAGGCTCCAAGAGGAAGCTAGCCAACTCCTAAATCAGAAGAATATTTTAACTACGGAGAATGCTAGGATTTCCGGAGTTCTAGCAGAAACAACTTCGAACAAGGATGCACTAATTGAAGAAAAGCTTAAGTCTGAGAAGGAAGCTACGGAAGTCATAGAACAGATGTTAGGTGTCCTGGAGTACTTCGGTACTACTGGATCACTTCCTTCAGATGACAACGTGACTCTGCTGCGCCGGTTAAAAAGGATCCAAGGAGCAGCGAAGCAAATGAAGAGAGCAGGCATTCATTACGGAGAACTCTCCGGACAAGTTTCTGCCCTCGGACTACTTTGTTACTACGAGGATTTGGGCCGAACCATCACTCTGAGCGCAGAGGGCTCCATTACCTTCGACGACGAGCGGCTTTTAAATCCTTCCGAAGGCGTGACTGCAGCCTGGCGAGCCTTTCAAACCTCATGGAGAGCCGAAGGTCGTTCCGCGATTAAGGCTTGGATCGATGAAGGCCAACGCCAGAAGCAAGTTCGGAGCCAAGCTTCGAGCAGTCAGCCTCCTCCGAACCCGCAGGTTTAGGAATCATTTAGGATTTTTGACTATGTAAAGCTTTGTGCTTGTAAACATTTATCAATGAAAATCTTGTTTGTCATATTTTTAGGCTTTGCCTCTTATGGAAGACATCGAAGTGTTAGAGCTTAATGACGAACTTCGCTCATTATGGAATACCTTCGAACTTCTAAAGACTTACAAGCGTCCTCGATTCCTAATTCCTCGAGATAACTCCGGCGTAATTGCGCCCGAAGTAATCAAAGATGTATTGTCTTATATTAAAGAGGAAGAGAAAGAGGTTGACGCAAACACCTCGTCTTCTGAAGACACTATTTGGTCTGAAGACGAAGGTGAAGCTCGAAATAAAAGATCTGAAGATCTTAGAAGCTGGGAAAGAAGCCCCGAACGGCTTCGAACTTGGGCCGAGCTTCAACAAGAGCAGAAGGATTTTAGAGCTTCGAAGGGGAGGAAGAGAGTTAAACGTAAAGTTATTAGAACTTCCGATGTTGGAACTAGTCATTCCACCCCTAGTTCTAGGGACCGAAGAGGTCTCCGATTCCTTCTTGGTATAGATACCAATTTTTCATAGTGTAATCTGTAAACACATTTATTTCAATAATGAATGTTGATTTAAAATTGTCTCCATATTTACTAGCCCCTCTTTGGGCATACGCAACTTCGAAATGTATTCAAAGATGGTTATGCGCAAAGAAAAAACTTCGGAGTACAATTTTTTGGGGGTTCGGAGCCCCTCTGTTATTTAAAGATCTTTTAAAATCTTACGAAATGTCTTCGACTTTTTGCAGTCGGAAGAATGGCAACTTAGTACCTTTGTTTTATGAAAGAAATCACTTGAGATAACTTTCAGGACACTTTAGTCTCTTAAAAAATTTGTCACTTTGGACTATGTTAACAGACATTCGAAGCTCATGGCTCAAATGTTGTTTTGCTTTAGCCACCTTCGGCTTATTTTTGCGATCTCTGTCGAACCAATGGTTCGGAGTTTGCAATGGTCTCTTTGGACTCTTTTTACGGATGTCTACCAGCCAATGGCTTGGACTCCGTATATTTTGGCCACCTTCGGCTCTTTTTGCAGAAGTCTACCAACCAATGGCTTGGACTTCGTAGGATTTGGCCACCTTCGGCTCTTTTTACGGAAGTCTACCAACCAATGGCTTGGACTCCGCAGATTTTGGCCACCTTCGGCTCTTTTTACGGAAGTCTACCAGCCAATGGCTTGGACTCCGTAGGGTGTGGTTTTGGGCTCTTTTACGGAAGCCTACAAGCCGGTGGCCTGGGCTTCGGATTATGCCAGCCCCCACGTCGGAAGCTTCAAACTTTATGGGTTCGAAGTCCGAAAATACAACCCAGCTTCATGACACTTCCCTCTCGGTTGACCCCGCGGTTCCAGTGCGTCCACTTGGAAGCTGGAAGTCTATGAGGGGAAGGCACTATCAGGATCATATGCTTTATTGATTTAGAAGATGATTACAAGCAAATTACAAGGAGCCCTTATGCGAAGTATCGCTTTAGGTGCTCCGCATGCCAAGTATGTGCTAACTCTTCACCTTCTAAATTAGATAATTTAAATGAACCAGGGCGCCCTGAACGGACAATTAGGTATGGACCTTCCCATTTATTCCCTAACTTCCCTGGTGCTATGATGCTTCGTAGAACAAGATGACCCGGTCTTAGTTCATTGAGCTTAACCTTCGGGTCATACCAAGCCTTCGTCTGCTGATGATACTTTGATAAATTAGCTACAGCCCGAAGTCTTGTTTCTTCTGACAAATCTAACGAAGCTTGCCTTTCTTCTTCAATGTCCGGTTCGGTGCTGCGAAATGATCTCCCTTTGAGCTCCGTTGGAGTCATAGCTTCATCTCCGAATAGTAGTCTGAACGGAGTAAAACCTGTGGACCTTGTTTGCTTAGTCCGAATGGACCACAGAATCTTCAGAAGCTCTTCGGTCCACAGTCCCTTTGCTAATCCTACTATTCTTCGATTTAACCCTGATAAAATATTTCCATTGGCTCGCTCTACGGCTCCATTCGACTGAGGATGCCTCACTGCAGCAAAACATAGCTGAATGCCTAGATCTTCGCAAAACTTCCTGAAGGGTTCTGCGTCGAACTGTGTTCCATTATCAACTGTGAGGTATCTAGGTACTCCGAACCGGCAAATAATGTTCTTCCAAAAAATTTCTGTACATTGTTCGAAGTGATAGCTATTAAGGGTTCTGCTTCCACCCACTTAGAAAAATATTCAATAGCTACCACTGCGAACTTCAGATTTCCCTTTGCTAACGGAAAGGGACCAATTAAATCCATACCCCATCTGGCCATAGGCCATACTGGAGCAATGACTTGAAAAGTTGTTGGTGGGCGATGACTCCGTCGATCCATCCACTGGCATCCTTGACAAGTGCGGACCAAGCTTTCCGCATCAGCTGTGATTGTAGGCCAATAAAGCCCCTGGCGAAGTGTTTTTCCTGCCAAAGCTCTAGGGGCTAAATGGCTGCCACAAAGGCCTTCGTGAATTTCTCGAAGAATTTCTTGGCCTTCGGCTTGAGATATACATCGGAGTAGAGGGGAACATACTCCGGCCTTGTATAATATACCGTTGATTATCTAATAGTTCCTGGATCTGAGCTTTAATCTTGACAACTGGGGCTCTTCGGGCAAATTCGTCCCTCCTTGCAAAAGTTCCATGATCGAATTTCTCCAATCTGCACTAGGAATGCAGAGAATCTCCGCAGAGGGAATTTGTGGCACCGAAGGTATATTGAGCTCCTCATAGAAAGCTTCTTCGGGCACATCCACAACTCCGGCTGCAGCCTTCGCTAAAATGTCCGCTTGCACGTTTTCCGCTCTTGGTATACTCCGAATGGAAATACCCTTGAAGTGTGCTTCGATTTTGCGGATTTCTTCTAAGTACTTTGCAAGCTGTGGATGCCGAACTTGAAAACTTTTGTCTACGTGCCCTGCTACTATCTGAGAATCTGTCTTTATAATTATTCTTGTAGCCCCTAGAGCACGTGCTTTTCGAAGTCCCAATAGAATCCCTTCATACTCTGCTATATTATTGGTAGACTTAAAGTTGAGTCTTGCGGAGTACATTGCTCTTTGCCCTGATGGTGAAATCAACACTGCCCCAATGCCTGCTCCGGATGCTTGGAAAGCCCCATCGGAGTAAACAGTCCAAACTCCGTCACTTGACTTCTCCGGAGTTAAATTCGCAGGTGGAGTCCATTCTGCTACGAAGTCTGCTAGGACTTGGGATTTGATAGCTGTCCTTGCCAAGAAAGATATGCCGAAGGGTGCCAGCTCGACTGCCCACTTTCCAATCCTTCCAGTGGAATCTTTGCTTCGGAGCATATCTCCTAAAGGATACGAAGTTGGTACAATTACATTATGAGCCAAAAAATAATGTCTTAGCTTCCTCGAAGCCATTATCAGAGCATAAACGAACTTCTCAAGTTCGGAGTATCTTGTCTTCGCTCCTGATAATGCTTCGGATACAAAATAAACAGGATTTTGGACCAACTTCCCATTGAAATCCACTTCTCTAACAAGGACTGCGCTGACAGCTGAACCTGTAGCTGCAAGGTACAGGAGTAGGGTTTCGTTCGCCGTAGGCGCCGTGAGTGTAGCAAGATTACTAAGATACTCTTTAATATCTTCGAAGCTTTTCTGACACTCCGGTGTCCATGCAAAATCTTCGGACCCTTTCAATGCTTTGAATATAGGCAAGCTCCTCTCCGCAGACCTTGATAAAAACCTGCTAAGTGCTGCCAGACGCCCAGTCATCTTTTGCACTTGCTTTAAATTTTCCGGAGGAGCCATCTTCTGCAGCGCAGTTATTTGAGTAGGGCTAGCTTCAATTCCCCTGCTTGAAACTAAATACCCTAACAATTTTCCAGCCTTAGCTCCAAATATACATTTTTTGGGGTTAAGACGGATTCCACATGCCCGAAGGCTACTGAATGTTTCTGCTAAGTCTAGGCTATGTTGGTGCTTTAAAGCACTCTTTATTACAATATCATCCATATAGGCCTCCACATTGCGACCTAGTTGATGACCTAGAGCCTTAGCAACTAATCTTGAAAAAGTAGCCCCGGCATTTCTTAGGCCGAAAGGCATTCTTACATAGCAGAAGACTCCCGAAGGAGTTACGAAGCTTGTCTTGATTTCATCTTCGCGCTTCAACCATATTTGATGATAACCAGAATACGCGTCAAGGAAGCTTAATAACTCCGAACCTGCAGTGGAGTCAACCAGTTGATCAATTCGAGGCATGGGGTAGGGGTCACGTGGGCATGCTTATTCAAGGATGTGAAATCAATGCACATGCGCCACTTCCCGGAAGACTTCTTTCTGACAAAGACTAGGTTGGCTAACCATTCTGTGTGAGCCACTTCTCTGATAATCCCAGCCTTCAACAATTTTTCAACTTCGTCCTTAGCTAGAGCAGCTCTTTCTGCGGACATCTTCCGGAGTCCTTGTCGAACAGGCCGGGCCTTCGGGTTTACAAGTAAACTGTGTTCAATGATATCCCGATCGACTCCGGTGATATCTTCGTCAGACCAAGCGAAGACATCCAAATTTCTTCCACCACCTTTTCCAAGGAGGCTGCAACTTCAGGAGGTAAATCTTTACCAAATTGAAAAGTATACTCTTTACCATCTTTAACAATGACCTTCGTTGCAATTTCTCCTTCGGGACTTAGTCTCGGAAAGGACTTCTTCGAAGCTTCGGAGGAGGCTGAAAAAATTTCTTCATTATCCTGCACACTGTTTACTTGCCTCGGATCAAGAGGGGGACCATGACCATATTCCGCCCTCCGAGCAATGGCTTGATCTCCGAAGATTGTAAGGACTCCTGCTTGTGTGGGCATCTTCATGCACAAGTAATTGTGATGCGCCACAGCTCCGAACTGGTTTAACATGCCCCTCCCGAAAATGACGTTGTAAGCATACGGGGCATCTACCACATCGAAGATTACTTCTTCAGTCCGGGCCAATAAACCTTCTCCGAAGGTAACTTCCAGGCCTATCTGGCCAAGTGCATCAAGCGGGGGTCCTGCTAAGCCTTGCAGAGGACGAGCCGCTGGAAGGAGATGCTTCTTGGAAATGCACAACTGATCGAAGGCTTGAACAAAAATGATATCTGCCGAACTACCTTCGTCAATCAGCACCCTTCGGACTTCAGTGCCCGCAATATCAGCAGTGATAACCAATGGATCTACGTGCGGGAACTTAATACTAGCTGCATCCTCCGCAGAGAAAGGTATTGGAACGTGAGACCACTCCGGCATTGCAGCTGCAGATGACGAAATCCCAATATGACCTACTTCCCGAACGTACTCTCTTCGCTGTCTCTTGGACATGCTTCCGAGGGTACCTCCTCCGGAGATAGGGAGAACTACTCTTTTTCCTCTATCTTGCCCTTCCTCTTGCTTCGGAGGTGGCATAACATTGGCCACCGGAGGGTGTCTTGCAGCATCAAAATTTTCTATCCGCGCCACAGCCTGGACCGGCTCTGGGCGCATTGCCGCTGGACTTCGGTCAGTACTGCCTCGACCCGAAGTTCTCTCTAAGTACTCTCCCCTTAGGGTAAGTATAGCCTTGCAAGTATCAGTTGCATGGCTTCGATTTTCTCCGTGAATGCAGCAGAAAAGGGTCTGGCCCTTGCCAGCCATTTTCCCTGGCGGCCTCCAGCCGCTGGCCTTGTTCCCCGTAGACTGTGGAGCTCTTGGTGCAAACTTCTGTGGGGGTGCAATATTCATGACTTCAGAACGAGGGTGCTTTTGCCCTCTTCTCCGATCATGTTGCACTTCGAAGACTGGTTCCTGCGGCTGTGCGAAGTTTTCACTTCTACTTTGACTTCTTGCAATATGGACGAAGTAGCAGCAGTCCTCCGAAGCCAACCCTCTTCTGACCTCGCATACTCCTCGAAGTATGACATCAACTGAGAGACCGAGGAGATGCTCTTCCGATGCAGTTTATCCAGAAGGCCTTGATGACTGACGCCTTCCCGAGCTGCATCAACCACTGAAGATGTGGACAGCCCCCGAATTTGCGACTTCGTATGAGCGAAGCGCTTAAAGTACTGCCTCAATGTTTCTCCGGGGAGCTATTTCACCTGGAAAAGGCTTCCTGTTGACATAGGAGGCACGAAGGTGCCCTGAAAGTTGCTTATAAACTTCTTCTTCAACTGCGACCATGAATTGATTGATCCTGGCCTCAAGGACCAGAACCATCTCAATGCCACTCCTTGAAGAGCCAAAGGGAAGCACTTCGCCATGGTGTCTCGAACACCTCCGCTAGCCTCAATTGCTAGGGCATAAGAACGAACGAACTCTCCGGGATCTTCATCTCCGGCATACTTACAGAGCTTCGAAGTTTTAAACTTTGGATCAAAGCGAACCTTCTGCAGCTCAGGATGCAACGGAGATTCATTGTCAGAAGAGGCGTTCTCCGGGGCTTCGGGATAATCGAGAT
Organism: Zizania palustris; assembly: GCA_019279435.1. Lineage (NCBI taxonomy): Eukaryota > Viridiplantae > Streptophyta > Magnoliopsida > Poales > Poaceae > Zizania > Zizania palustris. The sequence continues at coordinate 12,477 of JAAALK010000119.1, read as the reverse complement.
CATCGTCTTCGGGCACTTCTGGGATAGTTGGGGTGGCTTGAGAGTGAAGCCTGCTCGCAGCTTCCTGTCGCCACCTTGCCACTTCAGCTTGAAGGTTGGCGATTTGAGTGGCCATATCTCCAAGATTATTTTCATTTCCTCCGGAAGGATCTTCCGGGTCTTGAGAACTGGTAGGATCAGTTCGAATCGGGATGGAGGGTGGAGAAGGGACTCCGGGCGGTCGGAGTATGGAAGGGGTTGGCGGAGAAGCTTCGTATGTTCGAGGGATGGATGTCCCTTCCGGAGTTTGCGGAGGGAATGTCGAAGGCCCTCCGACTTCAACCGTGTCGAAGGGTATCTCTCCGGAGATCCGAGAGGACCTCCGAGTGGGATTGCGGGGTGCGCTCCGCTTAGGAGGCATGATGTAAGAAGTTGGTAGAGAGCGAAGTTTTTCGGACTAGGTTCCCCACGGACGGCGCCAACTATTGGCGTAAAAGATTACGCTAACAGGTTTCTGTAGAAGAGAAACTAACAAACGAAGTGTTTGCGAAGCAAACTGTTCTAAGCCTCCGAAAGGATAATAACTTAGAATAGTTCGAAAGTGTGTATTGAATAACTTGTATTCGGTCCCTATTACAGGATGAAATGGGGGGTATTTATAGGCCCAAACATTAAGGAAAAGACCTATTTACCCCTCTATTACAACCGACATAGTGGAAACTATTCGGTTCCCTTAATAGGGCTAAAATGGTAAAAGACTAATCTAATGAGAAAGAAGATAAGTCTTCCATCTTAGCTGGCAGAAAAGATCTTGAAAAGCCTTAGTTCGAAGATGTACTTCGAACCAATGCCTACTTCGTACTTCGAACTGGGTTCCGAGTATCTTCGAAGATGATCATTTGGGAACCTTCGAATCCGCTGTCCGCCTTTATGTTGCTTCGGCAATAACCCCGAAGATGAGATATTTTCCCCCAATAGTGACCCTTTGGCAACCTGAGGAGTTTGCTTTTTAACAAAAAATCAAATATCTTGTCGCACTTGGTCATGTCAAATGCATATTTGACCTCACTAGGCTGAATCTTAGTGGGAGACGGACGTAACTCAGAGCAAGTGATGGGTTTGGATTTGCTGGACCAAGTCCACTCTGTAGTGTATATGTCAGCCGAGTCATCCTCGCTATCTGATGATTCCTCATCGGAGCGCTCCATGACCTAAGCTTTAGCACATCTGACCCACTAGCTTCATCACATTGCTGTAGGAATTGGCCTATGTGCTCCAAGTTGGTCTTAATACCTTCACCATAGAATTTAGTGAACTCGGGAACCCTAAAGCCGCGCAGGTATGGGATAGTGTCGAAGTGATCAGGGTATGTCTTGTGGTAAGCCCTAGCCCGATCCCAAGGTGTGAAACTCATACATTCCCTAAATAGCACTACTACAAACTGTCACTGTAGTGGCGTTGGGCGAAACCACTGTAGTGGCGGGCCATTAGATGCCCGCCACTAGAGTTGCTGGTGCTGACGGCAGCACCAGCGCCCGCCACAACTGCTGGTAAAGTAGTGGCGGTCGGTGATGACGTCAGCCCGGACCGCCACTAATGTACCAATAGCAGTGGCGGGCGCTGGTGCTGCCCGCCGCTGCTAAGATGGCCGCCACTAAAGTAATGATGACATCACTTGCGACCGCCACTACTATTCTAGCTATAAATGCGCAGCGTCTTCCTCCCCGAGCTCTACTGGAGTTCGCATTCAATTTTGTCCGTACAATGGCGACAAAAATCTAGATAAAGAGGGGGAGGCTTTGTTTTCGTTTCTTTTGAAGGATTTCATTCTAGGAGGTAAATCCATTCCGAATCAAACCATGTGACACATCCATTCCTATCAACAACTTCTTTCTCGTGTTGCTGACAGGGAATGGATGTGCTCATGGTTCCATGGCAGCCATGAACATTTTGAAAAGCTACACAAAATATGCTGAGGCCTAAACAACACTGTGACTAGTTTACTACCGCTATTATTTCTAAGGCTACTATATACTAATCCTCAAGTTCATGCATCTGGCTGAAGGCCAACATTAGATTCTGCAATTCCTTTTAGGGGCCTATGATGCAAATTGTTATTGAGTTATCTCATGTATGTCATCAAACCATGTGACACGTCCATTCCTATCAACAACTTCTTTCTCGTGTTGCTGACAGGGAATGGGCGTGAACATGGTTCCATGGCAGACATGAACATTTTGAAAAACAACACAAAATATGCTGAGGCCTCAACAACACTAGAGAGAGAAAACAACACAACATCCTAACTTTAGGATTAATATGACATCAGACCTTTTTGCATAACCAAAATTCTGATACATTAGCATCTTCATATGAATAGTTTATCTATGGCGGAAGAAGGACGTTCCATCGAGGAGCTCATCTACGAGTCTCCCGCAAAAACAAATAAAGAGGGTTCATCTGAAGGATCCTCCGATAGCGAATCTTCGTACCACTCTCCGGAGAATGAACATCCAATGGAGCCTAGGAAGAAGAGAACGAGAGAAGACGCCGATGAGGATTACATTCCTGAAGCTCAAGCGGAGGTAATTATTACGTTAGTAACAAGTCAGAGCAGCTTCTAACCGAGGATTACATTCCTGAAGCTCACATTGTCTATCATCGTAGGATCGTCCAAAGCGAGGAAGCAAGCGTCGATTATTCCAAGTCGAGAAAAGAACAACTATTGTCCCAGCTATTGAGTCAGCTGAGCGAACAGATGTTGAGCCCGCTGCCACAACATCGTCTGCAAATGCGAAGAGGAGAGGGAAACGGGAGAAGAACAAGCTACATACAGCTATCTATGAGGTTGAAGAAGTGCATGTTGATGGGGCTCCAAAGAAGCCAAAAGAAATCACAGCGAAGTGGCGTAACGACTGTGGATTTCTCGCCAGGGAGCGATGTAAGATAGTTTGGAAAAATTGGAAGACTGTCCCTGAAGCTACAAAGAACGAATTGTGGCAGCATATAAAAGCGCATTATAAATTCCCGGAAGACCGCTTAGAAGACGCTAAAGCTGCCACATTGAAGACTATCGGGAAGGCTCTCCGTACATTTAGGACTAAACTGAACACACAATACCTTCGGAAAGATGAGTCGCCACTCAACGACTACGGCTTTATAACGCCAAATGAATGGAATGAATTCAAAATGCAGCATTGCTCCGAAGAAGCCAAACAAGAGAGCATAATGTTCAAAGAACTTAATAAGAAGAATAAGTTCCCCCATAAACTTGGGCCAGGTGGATATAAGGCTAAGGAGGATGAGTGGAGTAAAAAGGAGGAGGAGGACCGTGCGGCTGGGTTACCTGAACAATTTTCAGGTGCTGATCAGCGCACTAAGAGATGGCTCCTAGGTCGAGCTAAAAAAACACCCGAGGGCCAATATATGCTCTCCGACTCACGGACTAGTGAAGTATTCCAGAAAGCACAGGAAATTGCTGAGTTGGAGAAGACTGGAAAGTTCAAGCCCGAGGGATGTAATGACCAGCTTACATCTGCTCTCGGAAACGAGGAACATCGAGGGCGCACCCGAGGTGTCTCTTCTATAGCACCCTGGAAAAATACTTTCAAGAAACAGGAGGGTGCCACATACAAGAAGCGTCAAGCACGCACAGACGACGCCGCAGAGCGCCGTGCAGAGTGGGAGCGACACTTTTTTGAATTTATTAACGAGAATCCAAACATAATGCAGGCTGCAGCTGGACAAATAATTGTGCCAGAGGTACGACTCGACGTACCAAGCAGTGTTGGCTCAGTACAAGACAAATTTCCTGTAAATTATATTAAAGAGGACACACCCTGCAGCCTGCATGTACCGATAGGGCGCAAAGGGCATTCCCAAGAGGCTGCACGAGGCATTGCTATGCCTGGGGATTTATTTCACAATCGGCCTATTCCTGCTGACTATACCAAGGTTCAGGTCAATGAGATCACCAACGACAGATTTATTAATGACCCCTTGGATCTTCCAATGCCTGATGAGGGGATTGAGACAATCGGAGATGCTCTAAATAACTTTGTCCTATGGGCGAGCCGAGATATCAAATTACTGCAGACAAGTTCTCAGAGTAAATCACCTATTGTCTCATCACAATCCCCCACATATCTTTCATCTCAGGATGTGCAAAATATAGGATCATTATCACCTGTTGATGAGCGTGAAATAGAGGAAAAGGCAGAGGAAGAGCCAGTGCCCAATAAAGTGGCAGAAGTGATAGAATCGAAAGTGACTTCTGATCCTCAAGTGACAAAGCTAGTGCCAGTGCTTGAGCCCACTGATGAGCCCAACACAAATGTGCCAGAGCCAGATCAAATGCCAGTGCTAGTTCCGACTGAGCCTCAAGTGCCAGTTCCGGCTGATCCTCAAGTGCTAGTGCTAGTTGCTGCCGAGCCTGAAAAACAAGATGCATGCCCAAAGCCAGCAATCCACAAGATAACTGTTCAAGCTGGGCAGTGTTCTGCGCTGAAATCTGAAATGCATAAATTTTTTAATACTTTGGGGCAAACACGTTCTATGCCCGAAGCGGCTCCCATAAAGGCTCCAGTACAAAAGCATGCGGGCTCACTTTCTGTTGATAAGAGGACCTACGGAGACGAGGATTATATCGAATACGAACCAGGCAAACCATTATTACCCCAAGGAGTACTTAATTGTATGCCTTGGGCGATGAAAACATTTCATGACTGGTACCTCGAAGCGTCTTCGTTAGGTGTAACACAAATAGAACTGACGGTTCCACAAGAAATATTCAACTGCCCAGAGTTTAAGCTTGCACTATTTTCGACGACTTCCATCGGATGTTTCGTCTGAAGCGAACCGACATCACAAGCATGATGCTCTGGTGCATGTAAGTACTTTATACTTTGTCAATACAGAGAAAAAAATAAATAATGTCTTATATTGACTATTGTTTTATAACATATGCAGTTGTAATTCACGCGGTGACGAGTCTAAATTGTATGGGTACCTAAACCCGTCATTAATAAGCCAAAGTGCGCTGAACCCGACACTAAACCAGAATGATAGCAAGTACTGGACTGCGGGTAAGAAAAAATTTCAAAGAAAGATGTTCAATAAAGACGAAGACAAACTTAAGAAGAACAAAAGGAGTTGTGCCGCGTTGTATATTGCGCGGTGCATGTATCAATGGAAGGACAGAGAAATTATATGTGGGGCATATAACTTTAAGTAAGTATACCCACTATATCCACTTAAACACGTTTTATCGATTATGAAACTAACATAATCATATATTACTTCTTTCGATAGTGATCATTGGATTTCACTTCTGATATACCCAAAAAGCTCAAGGGTTTATGTGCTCGACTCGCTCGACAAACCCAAAAAAGAATATCAAGATATATTAAATGTTATTCAGAGTGCACATAGATACTACGTGGAAAAGTTAGGTGGCCCACATGATCCACAGAGGCCGAAAGAAATGCTTATCAGAACCAACTTTCCGGTAATATTATATTTTTAAATTTGTTAATTCAATTGATAAAGCCAAACTATATATCGTTCTAACTTTGTCTATTTTGAAGTGTCACAAACAATCTCTTGGTTCCGTGCATTGTGGCTACTATACTTGTGATTTCATGAGCAATAACTTAGGAAAGTTTGGGCGGACAGTATCTGAGGATACTAAAGAAGTAAGTTGATTTCTTGTGTGTTAATCTAATATAACTTGCAGCGTATGTACTTATATTTTACGTATGCAGGCGTCAGGTCCATCAACCGTTGCCGAGAAGAGCCAACTCTCTGAATCACAAATGTACGAAATCGTATCAAGGATGTGCCGCTTCACGATGCATGAGATTCTTCATGAGCTTGGAGTATTTTTCGATCCTGAGAGTGAAGTGGCCAAGCATCCAACTTTGTATGATTGGGCCGGAAGAATGAAAAGGCGAACCAATTAAGATATGAGTTAGCCTTCCAAGAAAACATAAACCGCATGAGCATGTATTTGTGAAACAATGAATTGTGTTGATTGATGGTTATTGCGAAACAAAAACCGAAAGAATGTAAACATTGTGAATTTTTGAAAATTGATGAGATTGATGGTTGTTGTGTTGATGTGTTGTTGTTCCGGATGTGTATGTGGATATGTGGATGTTTTGCTGCTGTGTATGTGGATATGTGGATGTTTTGCTGCTGTGTATGTGGATATGTGGATGTTTTGCTGCTGTGTATGTGGATGGCTGTGTGAAGCATATAATTTCTGTGTTTTGGTTTGTGGGATCACAGCATTCTGTGTTATGGCTTATACACAGCAGTGGCGGGTGTGCTGACATCATCTGCCCGCCACTGCTATTGATAACGGCAGTGGCGGGCAGATGAGGTCAGCGCGCCCGCCACTACTGTTGACATAGTGGTGGCGGGCGTGCTGACATCATCTGCCCGCCACTGCTATTGATAACGGCAGTGGCGGGCAGATGATGTCAGCACGCCCGCCACTGCTGTTAACACAGCGGTGGCGGGCGCTCTGACCGCCACTGCTAACCAGCGATAGCAGTGGCGTTATGCAGTGGCGGACTGGATGCCCGCTACTATAGGTCGATTTTGCCCGCCGCTACAGTGTCGCTTTGTAGTAGTGTAGTGTGCAGATTAGCTCTTCTATGTTGTCTACACCTCTTGCCTATGCGTGTATCTCATGCGGGGGCATGACACATGGTGGTATCTCGGCATGTCGGCCGTGTGGCTCCTCTCGTGTCGGCTCGTGATAAGGGACGTGCTCGGGCCTATATGGGTGTGCAGGAGTAGGAGGTGCGGGCAAGGGTAGCATAGGCGCGGTAAGAGGCGATGCGTAATAGGTGGTAGGGGTGGCCTAACCGGCCATAGGGGTGGTCTGACCAAAGGTATAATGGCCGGTCGGACCGGCCCGATGGCCGATCTGACCGACTGTTGTCGGTAGTTGAGCCTGGCACCAAGGGCTGGTCTGACCAATAGGGTTGTGTGCAGTCTCGGCCATAGATGATGAGGCCAGAGACGCGATGGCTGTACTGGTTGTCCCGTTGGTTCTTCTATGTATATGATGAACAAGGGTACACTAGTAATCAGAGTTGGAGAAGCGGCCTCGAAAAGCCAAATGTCCTAAACATCGCCTCCATCCTAGAATTGACCTCGTGCCCTAGATGATTTGCAAAAGTAGTGCTAACGGCTTGATATACTATGGTGGCTATCTTTTGCTCAATGTCTAGTGAGGATAGTGGACGGGATGACGGTGATGCCCTACTTCCGAAGAGGTCGGGGAAGCCCGAGCGGGTCTTGGTGAAGTGCCCAAGCATGAGAGCGTTTAACTCTTTTGTCTTAGCTTCAATCTCTGACTTATCCTCTTCGGAGAGATCATCAAGAGTGGGGAGGATGATGTTGCTATCGTCAATCTCCATGCTCCCCACCGGATCCATCGGCATCGAGGGTCCCATCGATGTAGTCATAGTAGATGTACCCATTGCTGATGTAGCAGTACTTGGCATGTTGTCTCCAGCGGAGTTGCCAAAAAGTGTGTTTACACTAAAATCCATAGATCAAAGCGCTTGTTAAGGTTAGGGCTAGCCCTAGGTATCCACACACTTTTGGATCATTGAATCGGTGTCGGTGCGTTGGTGCTTTGATCTACGGATTTTAGATCAAATTGAGCGAAGGAGTACCGTTTGTACTACTCGAGTTAGCAGTTGATTCATGATTCCTGATTTACTCTCCGCATAATTAACATGAACACATTAATGCTTAATAACAAAATATTACTTTTCTGCAAATTAAGCCACATACCTTATTTGTTATTATCCTCGCATTATACTGCATTTTGGTGGCTTGTTGATTACTTTGTACTCATTCTCATTGAAACCACTTTAGAGGTAGCATACTATGAGGTCGACGGTCTGGAGTAGTTGTCCCAGTCAAGGCGTGAGACTAGAAGAAGACATTCATCGAGAAGACCATTTTTATATTTCTTTTAGATTTATCATTGGTGTAATAATGTGGCCTGCGATCTACTTTTTGACTATCGTATGTATGCAGTCATGTGATGAATGCCTTGTATTTATTGTTTTTCCTTGGAAATGCAATAAAGTCTGTAATTATTAAATCTCGGGCATTACAAGATGGTATCAGAGCCGACTTGACTGTAGGAAGCCAAACATACCTGCCCTAGTACTTAGTTTTTACAAAACTTATTTCCTGAAAAACTACTCCATATTTTTTCCTCTCCTTGCCTTTTGAAAATATTTTTGTAGATGCTGATTCATCACATTCACAGTTTTTGCCGCGACTATGATGGGTTTATCCAGGAGCTGTGGATGCTCATCACCTTCCCCAGGTTCTCCTTCGAGCCCGAGTTTCACGGGATGTATATTGAGGAGGCGGGTGGCCCCTATGACGTCTCCGTCACCATCCACGCCACCAATGACCAGCTGCCATTCTTCACCACTACAGCTAGAGAGTAGCTCTCCAGGCCCTTAGAGAGTTGAGGGTTGATCTATGACGATCGCCTATGGGACACCGCCTTCCGCTATCTATTGATGCACACGCCAGGATCCCACTGCAACACCTTCTTCGACTTCCACTCCAGCCATGACCCCGTCATAGCCCGACACACCAGGCACCTACAGGCCATGGGATTCCTCCACACCGAGGCGGTCCTCGACGCCGACGACCACCACGACACCGTCGACTTCCTCTACCATGAGATGAAGAGCCTTATCCAGCAGAATGGTCAGATCCATCGTAAGATTGTGGAGCTCTAGAAGGAGATTGCCAAGCTACTGCCCCTCGTTCCCTATCGGAAGAAGCCTATTCGATAGCCCGCTCCTCCGCTGAAGAGGACTACACTACTGAGAGGACGCATGGCCCCATCTACCTCAGGTGCCATCGCTCAAGGAGCGGTAGATACTATGGAGTTGATGATTGATGATTATGCCGGACCCAGCCTCCCTGGAGCCGTCCGAGGATCAGAGAGTTCCGAGAGGCACCATAGGGACCTCTGGTGAAGAGTAGATTGCCATAGCTGCTAGGTTTCGATGGATGTTTATTTTATTTGTTCATGATTGTGGAACTACCCTATAGCAGCTTGTGCTATGGGCAGAACAAAATAAGAGTTGTGATGACGAGACATTATCTATACCACGAAAAATAAGAGGATTGATGATTATTTTGATAAATATTCTAAGTCTTTATTTTTATCATGTATGGGATGTTACGATGTTCAGAATGGACAACAACCAAACACTAGTCCCAGTAACAATAAGGAAGCACTAACAACAACCAACCCGGAGGAGTTGTACCCAAGTACGGTGCAAGCGGGCAACGCCAGTCGCGACCACCTGCCACCAATCATCCCACTTTGGTAGAGATGATGGCGAACCAGAACCAGCTGATCATGGCGCTGCTATCCCAGATGCAGCAGCAACAAGCCCAGATGCAAGAGCAAAAAACCAGTTGAATCGACTTCAATAGCAAAATCAAGAGAAAGTGCCTTGCCATCATGCCCATGCAACCGCCCTCACACCTCAACTATCTGAGTTTCTGCACGTGAGGCCTCCTACCTTCTCTAGCACAACCAACCCGATAGAGGAAGTGTCACGCCCCAATTTAATAAATCAGGTCTTTTATTGAAATTCCATAGAAAATCAATAAAACAAGACGTTCATCATGCGACCACGTAAAATACGACCAATCATTCACGGTTCATAGACCGCATTAGTACAAAAGTGGATAAAGATGAAGAGAAACTAATAAAACAAAGGGTCCTAGATGAACGCCTCCTTCTAGTCTCGCCTTGACTGGGTCGCTACTCCAGACCTTCATCCTCCTCGTAGTAGACGGGCTCTGGTGGTGTAAGTCAACGGGGGTGAGTACAAACGTACTCAGCAAGCCACCGAATGCAAGTATAATGCAGAGTAATAACAAGGGAGATAGTGGCTAATTTTGCGGAAAAGCATAATTGTAAAGCATTAAATGTGATCAATTTATTAGTACTAAAATGTAAACATGTGTATGCATCATCATCTTCTGACTCGACGAGTACGTTTTACCACCTCGCACAACAGTCCTTACATGCCATGAATAACTCAACCATTCAAACATTAGTAAACTAACTGCGAGTAGTCACACAACCCGCCCTTGACCGTGGGCTCGGCTTTCGAAAAGATTAAATTACTCTGATCAGAGATGTACCACTGTACCCACAAGGCACGCACTCATCACTTACACCAAAGTGTAACGAGATGACCCATTTTCACGGGAACTCGTGCCAAAACCTTCCATATAGTCCCCTCCGACTCAACAGCACCCTCTTATAGGTTTCGTATCGTGTCTCGACGCGTCAAGTTTCCACCATACCCCCCTTGAGCCTCGTCGGTACAAGGCGCCCTGAGGGCTAGCCCCTTGCCCCCTCCACTATGGTGCAGAGAATCGGAGTGTTCCATACTTCCAGTTAGGACTTACCCATTAGACTTGTGGTTGGTACGGAAGTGCTTTGCAACAGATCCCGCAGACCGGTCCTAATAGTGCCCCAGGTGCGACCAACCAATGCCCGAGCTTGCACCTGGAACCCACCATACTTACAACATAGCCAACTCCAACAGAGTCCAGAGACGAGAATAACGGGGAAATTCATATAACAGAATCCATCTATCTACGACTCATTCTTTATATCCTATAGCGGTTGTGCCGGTACATTGGGCAGTAGCTAATATAATATTTGTAGAGTGACAAGGAGTTGAGGCTCAATAAGCATGGCTTGGGTTTGCACACAAGGACGGGGATCTAATAAATCATCACAAAACATAAGCAAACAAGTTTTATGGTTTAAATATGTGAATTGAGCTTTATTGAACTGAGGTTATATTTAATATCATTCAAAGTTACATTTTAGGTGTTTTTACTAATTTATTTCCTGAATTATTAATTTATCCCCAAGGGGTTTCTATTCATTTAATCCATAAGTTTATTTTGTGCTAAAGTAACATACTATTTTTATGGCATTAAAGTTCAGAGAATAATATACTGAATTTAACAAAATTTGAATGGTGAAATTTGGAGTTAAAATGAGCAAGTTATGAATTTTCAAAGTTTAAATCAATTTCTGGAATTTTATTTAAATAGAAAATGGATTTTAGTCCACGGTGAGCCAGGCTCACGGTGGACCTCGGTACTGTGCGCGTGGACCAGCTGATCCAGAGCTGTTGGATCTGGATCTGGCGGCCAGGCGCGAGGCGGGAGGCTTAAGTGAAAAAGGACGGCCAAGATTATAACGCATCGGACGGGTACGCGTGGAAGCACCAGATCGAGTCCAGGTTTTAAGTTGCGATCAACGGCTGAGATTTTCGTTGTACCGGTTTGACCGGATCCGAGGGCTGGGATTAAATCCCGAAGGATTAATCTTAGCCCTCCAATCGTGATCGGACGGCTAGGGTTTCGTCCGGCACGGCATAGACGTAAGGGGTACTCAGCCCCCTTAGTCTCTGGCTCGGGTGGGTTTGGGGCGCGGTGGGCGACGGCGGCGGCGAGCCCATACGGGCTTAGCTTTTGGCAAAAATGGATAGCAGAGGTCGTGGCGGTCTCGGCCATACCTTCGGTGGCGATGACGGGTGGACGGAGCGCGACGGTGGCGAGGGTAGATGGAAGGGGGGTCTTCGGAGCTCGACGGCGACGGCGACTCCAACGGCGTTCATGGCCAACGGAGGTGTGGCCGAGGACGGGTAGTCAACGACAGACTCGACGGTGGCGGTGGCTAGGGCAAAGGGGGCCGGGATCGACGGCGAGGGCTCGCTAGAGTCGAAGCAGAGAGGGAGCCCGGAAAATGGGGAAGGGAGCGCTTGGTTCTCGCTCAGCTCGGGCAGCTACGGTGTCGGCAGAGGGCGGCGTCCACAGGGTTTTAAATAGGGGTTCGCCGGCGTTTTAACGGAAGGAAACTGAGGGGTTTCCATCCCTCTCCGGCGAGCTTCCATGCACGTGGGTACCTGCCATCCAAGCCGAAACGCGTGGGGATTAGGAGGAAAGTGATCGCCGGAGTTTGGCAAGCCATGGCGGGGCCCCCAAATCGGCGATCGACAGCTGGCAGGGTGTGAATTCGGTAGGGGGTCTCGCCAGCGATGGAAGGGGGGATCCCTTTCCATTGGGGACGAAGCTCCCGACAGGTGGCCCCCACCTGTCGGAGGGTCACGTATGTCAGAGAGCGAAAGCGGGATAGGAGAGGCTGACAAGTGGGGCCGAGCGGGGCGCGGGCGCGGGGAGGAGAGAGGTAGGGAACGCGCCAACATCTGGGTCCCGCTTGTCAGTGACTTAAGGTTGGGCTGGGCTGGGCTGAAGGCTAATTCAAGGTTGAGGCCCTTTAAGAATTAAAATGCTTTTCTGATTTAAAATTATTCCAGTAATTCATTTATTTGATTTAGGGTTGAATCACTGTTGATAAAAATTTGTAAAAATTCCTGAAATTATGTTTTGGCCTCTAGTTTA